>PVKA01029771.1:0-27966 GCA_004027165.1 Ctenomys sociabilis
TTAAAAAAAAAAAAAAAAAAAGAATGATGAACTTGAGATTTTAATAAGTAAATGGTTGGACTTGAGATCATACTCATAAGTAAGATAAATAAAATGTACATGCATAGACATACTGTCTCCCTGAAATGAGACACTGAAAGGGTAAATAAGGGACAAAATGTGCAATGAATATTGTAAAATGAGAAGGAACTGTTCAATGGGAAAAAGGAACTCAGTTGGCAAAAACGAAAAGAAAAGAAAAATCATGTAAAGTAGTTAAGATTGTTACACTACAACTTTCTCATTATTAATTGAAAAGAAATGTTTGTACTAATATTATTTGATCAAATTTTCATTTTTATGTCTTATACTCTGAGAAACCACTTTGAGCATAACAAAATGTTATGTATTATCTATTATTACTTTCCTATATTTTTTGATTTTTAAATAATTTTATGGGGAAACATAGAAATGAAGCAGTTTCAAAACTGATTAGTAGGACAGTTTCAATAATTGCTCACATACTGTGAGCTAGATTGATCCTAGGCTACCCATCCTCACCTAGGAAACTACTATGGGAAACTAAAACTAGGTGGCCAGAAGACTGCCAAGGGGACCTTTGGGAGCCTTGCAGTGCCCATCTAGAGCCTGAGCTCTCACTATGGGGAGAGAGCCTTGTATAACTTCAGACAGGATTCATCATCATCATCATCCTTCTTGAGCTGTGGCTTGCCCCACTCTCGATAAGGTAGATACCAGTGGAAAATTTCATCACCCTACCCTGTCTTCCAACTCTCCTGAGAGTCTTGCTCACCCACATCACATGCCCCTACCATGATAGCAGAGTCAGGAAGAGCACTGGGAGATTCAAACATGCCAAAATGAATAAGCAAAGTCCAACCTTAGACCTCTAGCCCACTCGAAGAAAGCCCTGGGGACAAGCTCGTAGAAGAACTTAGGAGTTATACACCTGAAATATCTAAGATGATAGCTACTGAAATAAAGAAGCAACTCGATCAGGATATGGAGGAAATCAGATTAGAAATAATCTCTCAGGTAATAAAGGAAATGTCAGCAATCATAAAAGATAGATCAATATATCTAAGGATGACATAGAATTAAAAAATAGAATGGAATAGGAAAATGATAAAAAAATCAAAGGATTAATATAGGAAAGAACTAGAATGCATGAAACAGATTCAAACAGATATCCAGAAAATTAAGAATTTCATTAAAAGTTGGCAAAAGCACTTGAGCAAAACAAAGTAGAAACTCAGGCGTTGAACATGGCATGGCAGCTAGTGAGCATGAAGGAAAAAAGCTTTTAAAAATAATAGGGAACCAGAAAATAATAAAACAGCAGCTGCAAGATGATGGAAACAAAAAATTTTTAGAAAAATAGATATTAATTAAATAGCTGGAGTCAAAACAAAAGACAAAAAATTAACATTCTCAGAAGTAGTAACATAGCCTAGGGAGATAGTTCAGGGGAATAAGTATGTTTGATCCCTAGTATCTCTCTCTCTCTCACACACACATACACACACACTAGCATAAGTAGTAACAGAAAATTTCCTAAGCAAGGGAAAAAACAAACAGTTAAATGAGATATATAAAATTCCAGCTGGCCATTATCAAAATTAATATTCATTGTGGGGGGGGGTTGACATATAATTACCAAGGGGCTAGGGAGATATCTCACTAGAATAAGTGCTTGCCTGGCAAATGCAAGGGCCTGAGTTCAATCCCAGTTCAGCAAAAAAAATATTAAGGTCCCAGAAACTGACCAAAAGAGCAGAATATTAAAAGCTGTTAGAAAGAGAAACAAATCACCTACATTGGTAGGTCCATTTTAATCATGGCAGATTTCAGGGCATTAAGTCGAGGCACTGAGAATAGCTTGAGAAAGTGAAATTTTCAGGTCTTGAAAAAAACAACTTCCAACCCAGACTGATATATCTTACAAAACTCTCTATCATAGGTAAAGGAAATATACGATATATTCATGGCAAGAAAAATTGAAGAAATTCATAACAACAAAGCCAACCTTACAAACAGTACTGACAGATGTTTTAGGAAGAATCAAATATGACCATCAGTTCAAGAACAGCAGAAGAGAATGGCCAAGAAGAGCAAGCAATTATGCAGAGACAAAAAGTAGTTATCCTCCAGTAGGAATATAAGCCAATACATATCAGTTATATCCATCAATGTAAATGGCCTCAATTGACAAATCAAAAGAAAAAGAATAAAACAAGAAACAAAATCCAATGGCATGTTGTATACAAGCAAAACATTTAATTCAAAGAAAATTAATAAACAACATCAAAAGATGGAACACAATACTTCATGTGGCTTGAACCGAGATAAAAGCATTGGTAGCTATTCTAGTTGCTGACAATGTCAACTTCAAAGAAATTATGATTAAAAGAGATACAGAAGGTCACATACTGGCTAGGGCAAAACTACAAGAGGAAGAGACAACAATTATAAAATATATGTACCCATTATGGGAGTACCCAACCATAAAAGACAGATTTTAGAAGACATGAAAAATAAAAAGAGTGACAATATAATTGTACTAGGGGTCTTTAACACAAAAGAGATAGAACAACTAGGAAAAAAAAAGAGAATGAACAACTAGACAAAAAAGTCATCAAAGATACAATAGCACTAAATCAAACTTCTGAAGACTTAGTAGACCTTTACAGAGTGTTCCACCAAACAGCATCAGAATATATGTTCTTCTCAGATGCACATGGGACCTTCTCCAAAACAGATGATGTGATAGAAGAAATAATATGCATAGATCATTGAAAAGGAATCGGAAGTATCCCACGCATATTATCTAACCATATTGTAATGAAACAAATTTTATTTTTGTGGAACCCGGGATTGAACTCAAGCACTTGCAAGGAAAGCTCTTGTTCCACTGAGCCATCTTCCCAGCCCCTACTAAAATTTGTTGAAAAATAAACAGCACAAACCCATAAACACATGGAAACAAGTTAAAATCCTCCTGAACATTCAATGATCACAGATGAAATTAAAGAATAAATTTTAAAAGATGAATAGATAACATAACAACCCCTGTTAGTTAATATTTTGAAAATCTGTAACATATGCATTGTTTAATGCTACAGTTTCTGTCTTTTCTTCTCTTTGTTTTTGCTTCTGTTTTTTCTCTTCAAAATTAAATTAAATTAAATTTTAAAGAATAAATGAAGAGAAAAAAGTAAAAACATGTACAATCAAATAAAATATGTAGATAGAGCATAGTAGAACCTGGGGGAAGCAAAGAAACTATATCAAAGGGGAAATTTATGGTGACAAATTCTTACATCAGCCAAATTGAACAGGCACCCCAAAAACAATCTCACGCTATATGTGAAACTCCTTGAAAAGAAGAGCAATCAAGCCCAAAGCCCAAAGAAGGCAAGAAGTTATAAAGATCATAGAAGAAATAAATGCAATGGAGACAAAGAAAATAATGAGCACAATTAATGAATCAAAGATTTGAATCCTAAAAGAATAAATAAAATTGATAAATGCCTATCTAACCTAATCAAAGAAAGCAAAGAAAAAATTGCAATTCATACAATAAGGAATAAAAATGGTAAAGTCACTACGAAAACTATATAAACTCAGGAAATCAGTAATGCCTTCCTTGAAAATCTTTACTGTTACAGGATGGAAAACAGAAGAAATGGATAGATTCCTAGATACATACAAACTACCCAAGCTTAATTAAAAAGATATAAAAATTCTGAATATCCCAATATCAGTCAATGAAATTAAAAATGTAACTGAAAAATTAAACCTACCAAAAAAGAAAAAATCAACTCTGGATGGATTTACAGATGAATTCTTAAACAAATTTAGAGAATATTTAATGGGAGCTCTTCAAAAGCTCTTCAGTGAACTTAAAAGGGAAGCAATTATCCCAAACTCTTTATGGAAGGCAAATATTTCTCTGATACCAAAACAGAAGGAGGACTAAACCAAAAAAGAGAAGTAAGGGCCGGTGAGCTAGCTCAGCAGATTAAGTGCCTGCAAAGGTGAGTGCAGGGACCAGGGTTCAATCTGTAGTACCACACGCCACACAAGACTCACATTCAGGTACACTTACATGGGGAACAAGTCTAGGCATGCTAGCTGGGGAGGTCGAAAACATGAGGATCACTGTGAGTTCAGGCTGTGTATTGAAACCCTGTACCAAATACATAAAATTGAAAAAAAAAAAAGAAACTATAGGTCAATCTCCCTAATGAACATAGATGGAAAAATCTTCAACAAATTACTAGCAAACAGAATGCTGCACAGCATCAAGAAGATTACACATCACAAGCAAGTGGGATTCATCCCACAAATGTAGGAATCATTCAATATACACAATTTTATAAGTGCAATGTACCACTTCAAAATGTCAAAGACAAAAATCTCATGATGATCTCAATAGACACAGAAAAAGCTTTTGACCAAGTCTAACATTCATGATAAAATCCCTACAGAAAACTGCAATAGATTATCTTTTTTATTGAAACAAATAACAGTGAGACAGTTTCAAATCAAACTAGTAGGTTAAATTCAATAATTAATACATTGCGTATTGTTTTTGTAGTGTTTTTCTTTGTTGTACGAGATGCATGCATGATATTCTACTTACAAACACTATTAGAGCACATGCATATAGTCAGTGAATTAAGACATTGTAGCTGTATACCTATTTTTTTAAAAGCGAAATTATATTATCTTTACTTCAATCTAGAAAGAGCCATGTTTGACCAAAAAAAGGAAGAAAGAAAGAAAGAAAGAAAGAAAGAAAGAAAGAAAGAAAGAAAGAAAGAAAGAAAGAAAGAAAGAAAGAAAGAAAGGAGGGAAGAAAAAACCCACAGCCAACATCACACTAAATGGACAAAAAAATGAAGCTGTAACTTTGAAATCAGGAAGATGACAGGGATGCCCACTGTCCCCAGTGTTGTTCAATATTGTTCTGAAACATTAGCCTGAACAACTACAGAAGAGAAAGACATACGGATTGGAAAGGAACATGTAAAATTGTCATTGTTTGAATTGATATGATACTGTACATAGAAGACCTGAAAACCTCCATTAAGAAAATCATAAATTTAAAAAGAAAATTTAGTAGCATGACAAGTCACAAAAACTACACTCAGAAAGGGAGGAGTGTGGGTTGATAGTTCAGCACTTTAAGCTCTGACCTGGCAAGCGGAATGACCAATGTTCAGTCCCTGGCCATGCAGGCCGTGCATGGTGCTGGGCAAGAAACCAGGCATGGTGGTGCATGGCTATAATCACAGCACTGGCTGAGACAGGAAAATCAGGATGAAATTGAATTGCATAGTGAGACCCTGTAATAAATAAATAAATAAATAAATAAATAAATAAATAAATAAATAAATAGTACAGTGAAAATTATAGGTCTCTGAAGAAATAAATGTAAGATTTTTGAAACTAGAAAGAATCCTAGCTCCTGGATAGGAGGAGCAAACACTGTGAAAATGGCCATACTCCCAAAATTATTATATAAATCCAAAGAAATCCTGTTTAATATACTGTTAGTATTCCTCACAGATCTAGAGAGAAAGTATTCTTAGAATAGCCAAAGTAATCTTTGCAAACAAAGAAAAGACACGAGGCCTCATATCCCTGATTTGAAATTATACCACGAAGTTATTGTGATAAAATCAGCACGTACTGGCAAATATCAAGACCTGAGGACCAATAGAACAGGATAGAAGGTGCAAACACAACTAGAAATATTCTCAGCCCCTTCAACAAAGGGACCAAACATGTTGACTAGAAGAATGATAGCCTCTTTCATACATTGTCTTGGAAACACCTGCTTGGAAAATATTCTGTTTTTTTCTTCTTTTTATTTTCTTATAACTTTTATGTTATTGTTTTTAACTGATTTTGAAGGCTTATATCTGGTAATCTAAACAAGTAATTTGAAGATAACATCATGTAATACAACAATCGTTGTTGAGCTCTATTTGTTCAGCAAAATTTTGTATTGTTTCTAAATTTTTGTTTTAATATTTTGTATTTGTTTTAAAAAAAAATAAAGTTGGAAAGATTTATTGAAGATTAAGTTTCATGTCCCAATTAGGCAAAGCAGAATAAAAATGTTTCATGTAGAAAGTCCTAATTTTTTTAGATGTATTTATAACAGGAATTACAGTGTCTTAATATATAGGTCAGACTTGTAGTGATCCTCCTGTTTTCAAACCTCCAAAGCACTGGGATTGTAGGTGTGTGCCACCATTCTCAGTCTGGAAGGTCCTATTTTTAATTTAAATTAACTTATTCTATCATTTTTACATTTCCCTAAATATAGGAATGATAATATATATAATATATTTACTTTGTATATATTTTAAGACATAAACTCAAGAGATACCAATCAACCTCGAGCCTTTAGCTTACTATAACTAAGTAAAAGTTTACTAAAACTTAGTGTAGATAGTTGAATCTATTGTTTACAAAGTATGATCACTTCAAATGAATTATAATTTATTTGAAGGCAAATTAAGTTTGTTTAATGGCTCTATTACTTAAATTAAATATTTTAATTGTCCCTTTATATATAAATATATTTTTCTTACTATGTTAACACATTTATTTTGTTTTATATTTGTATTAGTACATTTTGGATTGGTTAATTATTACACACAATATAGTGAATTGATGCACATACACAATATATATAGTATCTATATTTACGTATAGATATATAGTTTCATATAAAAGAAACCATGCAATTTTTACATGTGTGCATGTGAATTCACTTACTATTTATTTTATAATTTCAAAGCTGATTAATAGGACAGTTTAAATAATTAATAATTGTACATTGTTATCTTCTTAGTGGTTATCCCTGATTTGAAATTATATCACGAAGTCACTGTGATAAAATCAGCATGGTACTGGCAAATACAAAGACCTGAGGACCAATGGAACAAGACAGAAGATGCAAACACCACTACAAATATTCTCAGCCACATTGTCTTCAACAAAGGGATCAAAATGTTGCCTAGAAGAATGATAGCCTCTTAGTACAAGAACAGGATGTCCTGTTCAAACACTATTAAACCAAATCTTCTCATTGAGTTAAGCAATAGTAACTATATACCTATCCTAACTATTCTATAGATAGATAGATAGATAGATAGATAGATAGATAGATAGATAGATAGATAGATAGATAGATACAAAATGGTCCTTTGTTTGTAGCTGCTCTTTTTGTTTAGTCCTGTCAGAGATGGGTATTCGATTGGCATCTAAACACTGTAGGTGCATGAGTTCAGCAAACAGTCCAACACAGTCCAGCATTCAAAGTATTAGTGGGTTATCCTCAGAAGTTGTTGAATTGAGCCCTTCACAGAACAGTATATTAATATGACATTACTTTATATACCACAATTTCATACTTTCTGCTGGACAGTTAAGACCAAAAAAAGCAATACCTATATAATAAGAAAGTAACTTTGTACCCTCAGGGTTTATCCTGTAACACTGTTCTGCACTTAGATCATTTGTCAGTGTCAGCCATTTGGATGAGTCATGGGCATTGCTTGACTAATTTGCTCTCTGTGAAAGACTGAGAGAATATTTTCTCTCCATGTGACTCTCCTTAGGCATACTATACATCATCGATCTCATTCCTCTGTGGCTCCATAATCTCCTTGATCAGAAAATTTGGGGCACAACTGAGTTCCATGATGTTACAGTACAGGTTCTCCTATGTCCTGAGCCTTCACCTACCCTGAAAGGCTAGGACCAAAATGTTGTCTGATCTTGCAGCTCTTTCATTTCTCCAATTTTTGAACTGCAAATTTATGTTTTTAACCCTCTAGAAGAGAAGTTTATTATTACCCTGTAACATATGCAGTTTGGTTTACCCTCACTATCTGTCTAAATATCAGACATCATAGGCATAACACAGAACAGGTATTTTCCATGAAGTGTTGAGATATTAAACTTTACATCCGGGGTCGGGGAGATAGCTCAGTGGAATAAGTGCTTGCCTGCCAAGCACAAGGTCCTGAGTTCAATCCCTGGTATCCAAAAAAAAAAAAAAAAACATAAACTTTACATCCTTACAAAATATGAAGAAAAAATTTCAAAATAAAATAGAAATGAACACTTACATATATTTACACAAATATTTAGAAATCTATCCATATACAGCATTGTTGCAGGACTGTCCTGTGACATTTCTTTTTTCTTGTATCTTATTTTTCACTTATTACCCTTTATTTAAAAAAGAAATTTTATTTGAAAGACAGTATAGTAATATTTGGTATGTCATTATGAGAAATATATATATAGAAGACCAAAATGACAGGCATTCCAAGTATGACCCCTCTATTATACATTTCTATCTTCAGTGCAGTTGCTTGGTTCACAGGTATCAGCATATATAGTTAGTCAGTGTGAGAATCCTACCAATTGACTGCTAGATTCAACAACCTGGTGCAATTTCTAAGGATCATTGCTTTACCCATGTAGTGTGTATAAATGTATGGCTTTGCTCCTGTCATGTTTCGCATCTTTCCTTGTTGCCCTCTCCTCATTTTCCAATCTCAACTTCTCACTTTTCTTCTGATTGTATTATACCTTTCTATTTATAATTATTCTTTCGAGTACTTAATTTATTTACACGTGCATGTCTGGGTTATTTCACTTATAAGTATATCCTCAAGTGGCATCCACTTAAATATGAAGGCTTCAACATTATCATTATCTATAGCTGAGTAATACTCCATTGTATAAAACTACCACATTTTCTTCAGCCATTCCTCATGTGATGGGGCATCTTGGTTGTTTCCAAAATTTAGCTATCACAAATTCTGCTTCTATAAACATAGGTACATGTATATCCCTATGCTATGATGCTTTCAGCTCCTCTAGGAAAATTCCCAGTAGGGGGATAGCTGCCTTGAACAGAAATTCCAGTCCTTGTTTTTTAAAGATTCTCCAGAATGATTTCCATAATGATTTCACCACTTTACATTCTCACCAGCAGTGGTGAAGAGTTCCCTTTTCTCCATACCCTCTCCGACATTTTTGCTGTTTTATTTCTTTATGATAGCCATTCTTTGTGGGGTGAGATGGTATCTTAGTGTTGTTTTAATATGTATTTTGTGGATTACTGGTGATGTGGAGCATTTTTTCATATATTTATTTGCTTCTTTAATATCATCCTCTGAGAAGTGTGTGTTCTTCTCAGATGCCCAATTCTGGATTGGGTCTTTAAATTTTGGGGCCTTAATGTTTTTTCATTCTTTATAAATGCTAGAGAGCAGACCTTTGTCTGAGTTAGGATTATTTCAAAATTTGTGGGTTGTCTTTTTACTTTGTTGGTAATTACTTTTGATGTGCAAAAACTTCTCAAAAGAGGTGGTCCGAATTATAAATTCTTTCAAGTATTACCTGTGTGATTTGATTTTTGTTTATGAACTCTTTGCCTACTCTTATGTCTTCAAGAGTTCCCCCTACTTTCTCTTCAAGGAAACTTAGTGTTTCTGTTTTAATGTTTATATCTTTAATCCAATTTGACTTCATTTTTGAGCATGGTGATAATCCTGTGTCAAGTTTTAATTTTTGTCATGGGGAGAGTTCATTTTTGCAGCACGATCTGTTAAAGAGGCTATCTTTCTTCCACTAAGCATATTTGGCCCCTTTGTCAAAGATCAAGTGTTTGAGCATGTTCATAGAGGCCTCTACATCTTCTAGAATATTCCATTGAATCTCAGGTCTTTTTCATTTTCAATAAAATACTGATTTTATCACTGAAGTATTGTAGTAAAATTTCAAGTCAGAAATTGTAAGGCCTCATTTTTCGTCTTTGTTGACCAGGATTGCCTTTTCTATTCTAGATCTTTTCAAGTTCTAAATAAATTTTAGGAATGATTTCTCTAGGTCTGGGAGGTATGTTGTCAGTACTTTGATAAAGATTGCGTTGAATCTGTACAACAATTTCGGGAGTATGGCCATCTTCATGATGTTGGTTCTTCCTATCCAGGAGCAAGGAATATCTTCCCATTTTCTGAAATGATATCTCTTTTCAGAGTATTGTAATTTATATGAAAAGATCTTTGAGTTCTTTAATTAGATGAATTCCAAGGTATTTCATTTTCCGTGACACTATTGTAAAAGCTATTGCTTCTCTAATTTCCCTCTCAGTGTGTTTTTGTTATCTGTGTAGAGGAATGATATTGACTTTTGAGTACTGACGTTGCACCCTGCTATACTAGTGAATTTGTGTATCAATTCTAGTAGCTTCTTGGTGAAGCTTTTTTTGGGTCCTTCAGGTAAAGTATTTCACATACTATTAAGACCAATTTTATTGTGTTCTCAACATGCATCTACATTTTCACAAATGACTCTTTATTCTTATTTATTTATTTATTTATTTATTTATTTATTTATTTATTTTTTGGTGGAGCCAGGGATTGAACTCAGGCTCTTGCACTTGCCAGGGAAACGCTTATTCCACTGAGCCATCTCCCCAGCCCCTATTCTTCTTATGGCAGAGAATCATTCATTTTCTTTATTCACTCATCTGTTGATTGACATATAGACTGCCTTAGATATTTAGCTATTATCAGTTTGGTTGCTATTAACATGGGTATGTGTACATCTCTGTTGCAGACTGTCATTTCATCTTTTGGGAATACATACAGAAAGTGAAAGACAGAGTCAAATGGAATTTCTAATTTTAGGGTTTTTTTTTTTTTTTTTTGAGGAATCTTTAGTCTGTATATGTTTTTCTGAGAAAGATATAGTTTCTCAGAATGATTTTCTTTGTTCTAAATTGAGATCAAAATTTAATTTGGTATCTAGTTATCTTTTGAAACAAAGGATACAAGTTTAATAATATAGTCTAAAGATATGGGTCATCCTTGTGATAGAACATAGTCTACTTTGCAACAACAACTAAAAGTGATAATATTTACATTCTACCCAAACACTGTGTGCACAAATATAAAGCTATAAAAACTACATTTGGAAATAAGTCAGTCATCAGAAACAAGCTTTTACAAGTTTTATCAAAAACAAGTGGGAACCACAAACATTAGAAAAAAGTAATCATGTAGTATATTTTTATAATTTTCCACGTTTCTCATAATTACTGCTTTCTGTAATGTAATGTTAATAAAGTAATAACTGCAATTTAGTTGATCACTGAAAAACATAATTTGATCACAGAACTTAACTCATAATAAAATGAGTTCAGACTGCTGTAATTTCAATATCATGATAACCTTCTGAAGCTGTTCATTTAAAATTAACAGCAACAGTTTTCACGAGACAATATATATCACAAATACTTACTTAAAAATATAATACACTGCTGAAATGAAAAATGACATCTATGAAAACATTTAACTTAAGAAATAATTTTGTAGATATTAAAAGTTCCAAAACTGTTAAATAGACTTCATGCAATCTCCATCTCAATCGCAATACAAGTAACATCATTCACAAAATTTTATAGTTTTGTTTTATTTTTCCCATATCATGGTGGTTTATCACTGTAGTTTTGTAGCATATCTTGGAGTACAGGATGGTAGTAGTCTCTACCACTATTTCTCAGTATCATTTTTTAAATGCATTTTTTAGACCATCTCCCTGTGCAGCATGGACTCATAGTGATCCTCTTCAGCCTTCCCAGCGCTGGGATTACAGGCATCTGCCACCATGCCCAGGCTCAGTACGAACACTGAATATCATTTTTGCTCTTCTGGGACTCTTCTCACTCTATATGAATTTTTCAATTGCTTTTGCTATGTTATGCTCCTGCTGTTGATTCCCTCTTTTTCCCCTCTATTCAATTGCTTGTTCTTTATGGTTCCTTTTATAGTTGTTCTTGAAATTGTGGTCATTTTTATCCTTTTATAGATATCTTTTGGTATTCTTTGTACGGTTGATTTCCTGGTCATGAATTTCTTCAGTTGTTTTTTGACATACAATTATTGTGTTTTTCCATTAATTTTGATGGATAGTTTTACAGGGGACTTCAATCTGGTCTGAAAGTTATTTTCTTTCAGGATTTGAAATACTTCACTCCAAACTCTTCTTGATTTAATTGTTTGTGTTGAGAAATCTGCTGTGATTCTGATGATCTTTCCTTCATAGGTAATCAGTTTATTTTTTATCTAACAGCTTGTAACAGTCTCCCATTTTGCTAAATTTTCAGGACTTTGTTTATTATGTGTCTGGAATTTTGCATGCTTATGTCTAGTAACCTAAACAACTACTTTGAAGCCAACAATATTCTATAACAACAATTGGATTTTGAAATTTTATATATTTTAGCTTTTCATTATTTATATTCTCCTTAAAGTAAAAGAAAAATTGTAAAATATTGCTTTTGTTATTTCTGTGAATAATGTTGTATAGTATTGTGATTATGATTATATTAAATCTATTTAACTGTTTTGGAAGTTCAGTTAGTTTAATTATTTGGTTTTTCATATCCAGGAATAGAGAATATCTGTCAATTTTTATAAGTATCCTTCAGCCTTCTTTTGCAGATACAGTAATTTTCATATGTGTCTAAGTTCATTAATGGGTTAGCTCTTTATGTTATTTTGAAAGCTCTCTCAGTGAGTTTATTATGTTGTACAAAACAAGATTAATTTTTAAGTATTGACTGTATTTTGCTATTATACTGACTTTGGTTATTAATTCTGGGAATTGTTCACTACAAAATTTGAGAACTTCTTTGTAGAGTATTATGCTATCTGCCAATAATAATATGCAGGATAAAATGGTTAAAAGTAACATTGTAGAAATCTCACTAAATACATACTTCTAAAAGAGTTAAAACAAAATTGTCATTATGTGATTAGAATTAGTAACTGAAGGTATTAGGATGGTTTGGTATTGAGAAAAGGATTTATATATGAGTCCATGTAGAAATAACACATTTAAAGATTCAAGCATGTTTATCTCATTGTTACTTGTCTGCTGACATACAAGAATATATTTGAAAATGAGAGCTTTAACCTACACTAACATGTCTCTCTGAACCTCATAAGCATTGGTTCTTTTAATTTCTAAATTTGACTATTTCCTATATAATACTTTAACCCTTGTGTTCATTGGTACAGTCCATGTCACTTTTCATTTTGGAACTATATTGTTTATTTCTCATTTCACTTTCCTGGCCAGAACAACAACTGAGCTCAACTTAACTATGTATCTGTTCTGTCTTGGCAGGATTTTTTATATCTCTTTTCTAAAAACAGCCAACATTGATTCCTTTAGTCACCATTTCTAAGTGCATGGCAATATTTTTACCTTATTTCTTCTCCTGGACATTTTACAGTGTGATTTTTAATATCCTTATACTTTTCCTGTCTATAGGTAAACACATTTAGCTGATGTGGTCATTGTGTTTCCATTGTCACTACATTCCTTCTTCAAAAAATATAATTTTGAAAGTTATTCCTAAAGAATTATCCCTGTTTCAAAGAATTCCTGTGAGGCATATGCTTCCTACAAATAATGTATGATTATATCACAATAATTGGTGTCAGCCACATGAATTTCCATCATAGAAGACACATGCTACAAATGTTTTCCATTGTTTGTGATGAGAATTGGTAAATGTTTCGCAAATATTTATTGTCCAAGCAATGTGAGCTAATCTATGTATTAAACATTACAGTAAGTTATATTAATCATTGATACCTCAAGAATATCCTCTTCCATTTCAAAACTAGTGCAGATAGCCAGTGTTGTTAGAATGGTGGCACTAAGCCAGGAAAATCTGTATTATTTCCTTTCTTTGTTTCAGACCCTTATAAACTCTGGCCTCATCAGCTCCTCTTCATTTCTGTGGGAATGTAGAATTTCTTTTCAAGAAGCAACCCATTTTCCCCTTTACCTAACCTGCGATACACAAAATGTTCCATGTTCCTCATATATTTTGTTTTCTGCTTCTTTACACTAACAATGTTATAGCCCAAAGTATAATAGGAGATGAAAAGTTTCCTGAAAATACTGTCTGTTAGATGATCAATTTTGACATGTATTTGGCTCTTTGCTAACTACTTGTCCAGACATATGTAATAAACATGAATGGTGAAGAGCTAGACTTTCCTCTTAAAATATTTTATTTCTTGAAGGCATGACTCCTCTTCTCTGGTGGACGTGAACCATTTGTAAAAAGAATTAGCTGTATGAAACATTAGTGAGTTACAGTTATAAAACATTGGTATGTTAACTTTCAGGGTAAACACAGATTAGCACTATTAGTCATAGATGTCAGCACTGAGTCACACTGCTCAACATCCACAAACATTAAAGAGAATGGATTGAATAGGACTCATCGGTTCAGGGAATTCTGTCCATGTTTGATTTGTACACCTTATGATTATCATGGAAGAAGACTGGCAGAGCAAAGATATTTAGTTCATGGCAGCCAGGAGGCAGAACAGGGGAAAAGAGCATTGAGGAAGGAATGAGTAAGGACCGGTGTGAGCGCACAGTCATACCTCCATGACACACCCAGAAACACTCAGAGGTGTGCTGCACAAACCGCATCCTTGTCAACTTCACAGATAAATATATCATTAACCAACATGTTATAGTTTGGGGTTTTTCAAGGGGAAAAATACAATACAGACCACATGTTTTATGCAATTAATTTATAATGAATTTCCTAAAGAATCAGATAGAGATAGTGCAGGAAATCTGTCTTAAGACCAAAGACCCCAGATGAGGGCCTGTATCCCATGGTAATGTCCTGCTTGAGTTGAGGTGAAGACTTAGAGCTCATAACAATGCCTCACACAAATGCAACTAGAAGCTTAGAGCCCACAACAATGTTTTATTCAAACCTGTTTCATGGATCTTTGCTGGGAAGGTCAAAAGTCAGTAATGGAAGCTAGAAAGTCTATGTCAGCAGGATGAAGGTTTGTGCTAGCAGGCGGAGTTATCTGAACTTGAGCCGGGAAGCAATGCTCAAGGTAAGCACCAGAGCTCCCAGAGAAGGACCACAGCCATCCTCAGCAACAGTGAAGTCCTGAGCTTCTCCAAGGATGAGGAAAGCTGAGTTCCCACCAGGAAATCCAAACAGCAGACTGGGATGTGCCCCCTCTTTCCACTTGGAGCCAGTAAGCAATGCTCAAGATGAGACAAGAGTTCCAGAACATGAACTGCAGCCAATCTCAGGGACAACAGGCCTTGACCTATTTTAATGATGAGGATGCCAAGCTCATGAGGAAAACCAGCTCCTTCAGAAAACCAACAACTCCCTACAGCTTCTCCACTTCCTGCTCTCAAGTTATTCCTCTTATGCTGCCTGAAACAATCCTCATGAGGGACTCACACACGCAACACCATGCTGGCTCAGTTCAGCTGGGTGTCACAAATTGACCATCCATTATCAATCATCACAGCATTCTCACAGTGGCGGGAAACTCAAATTCATGATTCTAATTAACATAACACAGCTATTTTGAATACAACCCAGTGAAAATTATGTCTCCTCAAGTGCCACATCAGCTCCAGAATTTTCCAAAGCCCAAATCAAACACTGTTTTGAGTCTTCAAAGCCTTTGCTCTGAAATGTATAGAACTGAAGTGAATATGTTATATAATTGCCAAGTGCAATGGTAAGGGTTAAAGATTTTTATTTCATAACGGAGGACCATAGCAAGGCTGAAACCTGGCAAGGAAACATTAAATTTTGTACATCTCTATCAAGCATCTGGGTTTCAGGGATATAAATTCTGCATCCCTCAGGTCTTACATAGTCCCATCACTAAACCCTGCCAATCACAGGTCACACAATTTCTCTTTTTCCTCCAGCATGGCTTACAAATCTTCTTTTTTTGTGTTTTCTACAAAGAACTCATGAAATAGCAGTGAGTGCAGCTGTAGGAATGAAGCTAAATGTGCTTTACTCTCTGCCGTCCTAAAGGTTCTTTGTCTGGCCTTCCAAGACTCTTTTTGAAATGGGATGGGAGACACAACTATTGTGTTCTGGAGGTCAAGTAAAACTAGCATCATTTGAGCTATACTGACCTTTAGCTACCAACTTGTGCATTGACCAAATCACTTGGAGTTTGGCTTCAGTGGGTTGGGTGACTACACGGGTAAACATGCAGAAGTCAACCGAAAATAACCAGCTTCTTAAGAGGCCCTTCTAGAGAAGGGGCCAAAGTTTTTAACATTTATACCCTTGCATCTGCATTGGTTAGATTCTTGTGGATCTCTCAGATCTCTTCAGGGCATCAAAATTTAATAAAATTATTTATAGGTGATCAAAAGAGGAGTTATTAATATTGACAGGCAGAGGATCATGGGGAATTATAAAATAGGTCTGCTTTTTCCTGGTCTTTCTTGTTTTCTGCTTCCTTGTTGCCATGAGGTAAGATACATCCTTCAGTTATGAGATTCTGCCTTCTATAGGTCTTGAAGGATTGAGTCAGTTAAGCACAGACTGAAGTCTCTCCCACCATTAGTCAACCTAATCTCTTTTGTCACCTTAGGTAATGTGTTTCAGAAAAAGAAACACAATTAAAAATTTCAGATAGGGTGGCAGGAATATAAGAATATAAATGTTTCTTTGATAATTTTAATTTAATGATTGCATATACAAGCCAGAAGTGTCTTACTTATCACATGAAGACTGACTCATATGAGATCTTTATTTTTAAAATAACATCCAACCATAATATTTTATGGTAGGTGTAGCATTTACTTTGTTTTTTTTTTACTAATAAAAAATTATATTTACTTAGAAGCATTCAGAATGCCACAAAAAAGTTGCAACATTATTTTTTTTGCAATTACAGAGTAGTATTTAGTTAACAGAACAATTATTTTGTATAAGCTGCATTAGAGACAATGGAAGATGAAAAACTGCTGTCCCCATGTATAATTAATTTGTCCTGTGCATGAACCAGAACATGCTTTAAATTTCCTTGCCAAGTTATAATCCTCATACTGTACCAGGCAAGGTTAGTAGCTATTGAAAACACCAACAGGACAGGGCTATCTAAAGATACATTCAGTAGGGTGTTAACTATACAAAAACTGACACTGTATAGTTAAAAAAATCTTATACAGCCTTACATTTAAATTATTTGCTTCAAAAGATGTGAGTTATGAAAAAAATAAATAGGAGCTGAGGAGATAGCTCAGTGGAATAAGCACTTCGCTAGGCAATGCCAAGGGCGTGAGTTCAATCCCCAGTTCTACCAAAAGAATAAGTAAATGAAATAAAAATAAGAAGTGAATTATGTACAGGGTGGGTATATAGACAAGGAAAAAAAATTGCACTAGAACCAACTTATTCATCATTATCCTTTTCATCATCTTCATCATGTTCATCTTCCTCCCATTCATCCTCATCTTGCTCATCCATATCTTCCTTGTTGTATTCGTTTTCCTTCTTTTTCTTGCTTTTTTCAGCCTTGACAACTTCCTTTTTTGCTGCATCAGGTTTTCCTTTAATCCAGTAGGCAGCGATGTCCTTTTCATACTTTTCCTTCAGTTTAGCAGTCTTCTTTTCATATGTCTGCTTGTCATCAGCTGCAGTATTATTCCACATTTCTCCAAGTTTCTTGTGGCATCTCCAATGGAAAACTCAGGATGTCCTCTTTGATTTTTGGGAGATACTCAAGACAGAACAAGAATAAGGACAAAGGCCTTTTGGGAGCATTCAGATCCTTGAACTTCTGCTTTTGTTTCTCTTTTGGGAGGAAATATAAGTTTTCATTTCTTTTTCATAGTGAACCTTGTTCACTTTTGCCATAGCTTCAACTTTTCCTTTTTCTTTAGGAGACATGGTCTTCCATCTTTCTGAGCACATCTTAGAAAACTTTGAGAAGTTAACAGAAGCATATATGTGCGTCTTCTTGTGCTACTCTCAGCAAGTTTGAACAAAGAATGCGTGTCTTATCTCTCTTCTTCTTAGGATCTCCTTTGCCCATTTTTATTCATTTTCCTCAGCAAGGTAGAGAA
This sequence comes from Ctenomys sociabilis, assembly GCA_004027165.1. Lineage (NCBI taxonomy): Eukaryota > Metazoa > Chordata > Mammalia > Rodentia > Ctenomyidae > Ctenomys > Ctenomys sociabilis. Next base: position 17,992 of record PVKA01029771.1, read on the forward strand.
TCTCCCAGTGCCCATAGGGCTCTCTGTACTTAGTATCTTAACAAAAGTGCATAAAATCTCCCATTTCTCTCTCACAAAACTTGTTATTTTTCTTCTTTTTAGCAGTTGTCCTAAGAGATGGAAAGTGGTATCATAATCTGGTCTTAAATTGTATTTAGGAAATGATTGAATATGTTTCTTTTATTAAATTTTGATGGCAGCCCAAGCCTAGGCCCAGTGAATGTGGGAATGTGAGAGTGCTTCCACACTCCTCTGTGGCAACTGAACCACTCTAGACCAGCTAAAGTCCGACATGTGAGAGTGATATTCAGTTGTGCTCTTGGGACTCCTCCTAATGCTTCCAGAACAAGCCCAGGCCCAGCATGTGATTGAGAACCTCCACTGTGCTCTCAGGACAACTCCAGACTCAGCCCAAAATCAGGCCCAACTGGTTTGTAAGAGAGCTTCCTTGCTCCTGTTTGCCTTCTGGATACGGTTGGACACAGCCCAGGCCCACTTGTGAGTGAGACCTTCTGTCCCACTCTCTGAACCAATGCAGACCTATCCCATCTGGCATACAGGCATGGTGTGAAACTCTGCAGCTTCAGTCCCTTCAGAGAGACTAGGGGTCAGAACTACCTAGCTAACCAGGAGCAGAACATCTTGCCAGAGAGGAACAACACGTTCACTTATAAGGAATAGCAGAAAATAGCTGAGCACAGCAGGAAGAACAAAGCCAGGCACAACTGGATGAATTCAAACTTTGTAGATCTGCACCTGGTAAGCTGAGACACTTTACCAGATCCAGAAATATACGATCATACTCCCTCTTTCTCTCTTGAATGAGAGAAGGGGAAAAAGTTAACCAGGGTGAAATAGTCCACATGGAAAACACCAGGAACATCTAGGGAAGGCTATCAGACAGAACTCAAAAGAAGTAACTTAAATAAAAATTCCCAATTTAATATTTTCTTAGCTATTTAGACATAATGATTAATTTTACTGTCTAAAATACAAACCCCCTAGCTACAAAAGTTTTTCAACTGCTAAATACATTAAACACTGTTAGTATTCCTCATAATTCTGGAAATACAAAACCATAAAGGCTTAATCACACAATCTCTCCTGGGTAAGAATTTCAGCAGGTGCTAAGGTTATAACTGTACCAAAGCCCTACACCAAAGGTCAGAGGAGAGTGCTATACAAAATGAAAAAGAGAGGGAGTAAAATGTAATCTCAGGCCCTGATCTCACCCAGAACAAGGGTCAAAGACACAAGCACAGAAGAGATTGGGAATCACATAGCTGAGCTAATGGGGTCAGAAGAAAAGAAACAACCGCAGAAAGGTGAAGAGAAACACAGGTCAGAAATAACCTCTGATATAAAAAAAAAGACACTGAATTAATAGCTTCTGAAATAAAGAATCAAATGTAGAAATTTATGGAAGAAATCAGATGAGAAATAATCTCTGAAGTAAAAGAAAATCTGAAAACTATAATGAAAGAATCAATGCTTCTAAAGAAGACATGAATAAAAAGAGAGAAGATTAGAAAAATGCAGGAATACTTGAATGAGCAATATAGGAAAGAAATAGATCACATGAAGTAGAGGCAAAAAGATATAGAGGAACTTAAATTCTCAATCACAAGCTGATAAAACCATTTGATTTCAGATTTTGAAGATGCCATCACAGCTAGTGAAAAGGAAACAAAAGATCCCTTAAAAACAATTAGGATGTAGGAAAAAAATAATTCATCGCCTGCAAGATGATGCAAAGATGAACATCGTAAGACCAATAGACATCAATGAGAAAAAAGGAGTCAACAGAAATGATATAAAAATACATGAAGAAGTAATAGAAGAAAACTTCCCAGATATGGGGAAGCAATCTGACACTCAGCTAACTTAAGTTTACAGAACTCCAAATAGCATCAGCCAAACTAAAAATACACTGAGACATATAATCGTCAAGATCCCAGAAATCCAGCACAAGAATAATACACTGGTAGCTTCTAGAGAAAAGAAACAGATCACATTTAAAGAAAACCCCATCATAATAAAGGTCTACTTCTCTTCACAAATGATGAAGTCACGAAGAGCATGAAGTCAAGTCCTCTATGAAAACAAATTCCAGCCCAGACTACTATACCTAAAAAACTCTCTTTCAAGTTAGATGGAGAAGTGAAATACTAACATGACAAAGAACAACTAAAGAATTTCATGACGACAAAGTGAACTGTATATGGACTACTAAAAGATGTTCTAGAAGGTGACAAAAATGATCAGAACTACATGAATGAGAATGAAAGCAACCCACTAAAGGGGGCAAAATATTAAATATGGGAGAAAAAGGAGTAAACAAGAGCAGGTAAATAATATATTGATCATATATATATATATATATATATATATATATATATATATATCTTAGCCATCAATATAACTGGAGCCAATTCACCAATTAAAAGAAATAGACCAGCAAAGTGGATTAGGAAACAAAGTCCAACAATATGCTGTGTAGAAGAAACATTTAACTCAAATACATTGGCTGAAAGTCAAAGGACGGAAAACAATACTACATGCCCCTGCAACTCAGAAAAGAGCAAGGGTAGCAATCCTGTTCTCAGACACTCTAAACTTCATACCAAGAATAATCAAACAAAATAAAGAAGGCCACTCTTCTTCTAGCATACTGGTTAGGGGAACAATTCAAGAAAACGAGGTAACAATCTTAAATATGTATACAACAAACACAGGAGCACCCAATTCTATAAGATAAATCTTAGTGGAGATGAAAAATCAATTATCCAATACCACAATATTAATAGATTTTAACATCCTCTTATCCCCAAAAGATAGGTCAAGCAGATTAAAAATTAGCAAAGAAGAAGTTGCAGAACTGAACTAGACCTTGGAACAAATGGACTTACTGGACATTCAGAGTGGTCCCCAGCTGAATATAAATTTTTCTCAGGTGCACATGGGTCATTTTCTAAAATAGACCATGTGTTAGTCCATAGGTCATGCTTAAGTATATGCAAAAAAACCCCAGAAATTATCCATGCATATTATCTGATCAAAGCACATTGAAATTGGAAATAAACAACAAAACAAACTAGAAAAACCTCATAAATACATGGAAATTAAATATCACCCTAGTCAGCAACCAATGGGTCACAGATGAAATTAAACAAAAACTTGAACAACATCTAAAGTTAATTGAATATTTAAGCACAACTTATGGAATTTATGGGATGTGATGAAAGAAGTTCTTGGACAGATATGTATACCTGTGAACTTCCACATTAGAAAAACAGAATGGAAACAACTAAATATCCTAATGCTGTAACTCTGACATCTAGAAAATGAAGAGCAAATCGAACCCAAAGTCCAAACATGGGAAGATATACTAAAGATTACATCATAAATTAATTCAATACAAACAAAACAACTCCAAGAATTATAGAATCAAGGAGCTAGTTCTTTGAAAAATTAAATAGAATTGTAAAGCCCCTAACTAACCTCATCAAAAAGAGGAAAGAATAAATTCAAATACAAAAAATGAGGAACTACGATAGTGTAATTGCCACAGACCAAGTAGAAATTCAGAAGATCATCAATAGTTATTCTGTGAATCTTTACTCACACAATAGAAGATACAGAAGAAATGAACAGATTCTTAGAACGTTAAAATTACTAAAACTGAATCCAAAAGATATAAGAAATCTCAATAACACAATAACAGTCAAGAAAACACAAAACATACAGGCTAGGGTGACAGTTCAGTAGAATAAATGCTAATATGACAAGTACAGCATCCTGAGTATATTCCCGGCACCTAAAAAGAAAAAGAAAAAAAAGATGAAATGTAGTAAAAACTTATGTACAAAGAAGTCAAGGTCTTGACGAATTCACAGCTGAATTCTACAAGACATTTACAGAAGTATAATCTCTATACTTTACAAGTTCTTCAAAGAAATTGAAAAGGAAACAATCCTCCCAAAATTGTTCTTGGAAGCAACTGTCGTCTTTTGCAAATATCAAGAAACATTTCATTTTTGGTACAAAGCTTGAGAGTTAGTTATGTATCTGCAACCCATAAAAAGTATGACATATGCAACTTTTTCTTATCTTTTTATCAATTAATAAACTTAGCTATGTACTTTTTTAATACTCTGAATGACATTGTATTGTGAGCACATTTCCTGAATAAATATTTTCTGACTTAAAAAAAAAGAACTACAGGCCAAACTAGCTCATGAACATACATGCAAAAATTCTCAATACAGCCAGGTAGGATTCATCGCAGGGAGGCACGGATGGTTCAATATACACAAATCTATAATTGTAATACAGCATATCAATAGAGCCAAAAGTAAAAACTACATGATAATCTCAATTGATGCAGAAAAGGCTTTTGATGAAGCCTAACTCTCATTCATGTTCAAAGTCCTATAGGAAATTGGAATAGCTTCTACTTCAATCTGATAAAAGCCATCTTTGACAATGCAACGGCTAACATAATTCTAAGTGGGGAAAAACAAATATTTTATTCTCAGATCTGGAAACATTAGCTAGAGCCATTAGACAAGAGAGAGAAATAAAAGGAATAAGAATAGTTAAAAAGAAGTTAAACTAGCTCTATGAACCAAGCCCAAGCCCACCTTGTGAATAAGAACTTCTGCCATGCTCTGGACCCCTCTAGACCTGCTCAAGTCCCGACCCTGTAAGTGTGTGGAAGAGCTTCTATGTTCCACTGCACCTGCTGAACCTCTCAGAACCTCTGCATACCCAGGTCTGCCACATGAGTGAGAACTTCCACCGTGCTTTTGGGACCAATCCAGACCTTCCCAGGCTGTGTGGGAGAGCTTCTCTGCTGTCATGATTCCACTGGCCCACTCCAGACCCAGCCCTGAGCATGCATACAGGCCTAGGGTGAACTGAAGTCCCTGTAGAACAACTAAGGGCCAAAACTACCCAGCTAATTCAGAAACAGAAAATCTTGCCAGATGGGCATAACAAGTTCACCTCTAAGGACAGCAGCAAGAATGAGCTGAGCACAGTAGACAGACCTGAGTCAGAAACAACTGGATGAACTTGAACTTGGTATATTTGCACCTGAATTTTAGTAGGTGCTAAGGTTATAAGTGCACCAAAGCTCTACGCCAAAGGTCAGTGAACAGTGCTCTATAAAATGACAAAGACAAGGGGCAAAATGCAATCTCAGCTCCTGAGCCCACCCAGAACAAGTACAGAGGAAACTAGCACAGTTGAAATGTCTGAATTAATAGCATCTGAAGTAAAGAAAGAAAAAAAACCCAGAAAGTTATAGAGGAACTCAGATTAGAGTTAATCTCTGAAATTAAAAAATAAAAAGAAATGTCTCAATAGAGTCTGAAGAACCAAACACAGAAACATAGAGAGGAAATCAGATCAGAAATAATCTTTGAAGTAAATAATTAATAAGTGCTTTTCAAGACAACACTGGTTAAAAAACAATACAGGAGTTTAGAAAAGCAATGGATTCCTTGATAGAGCAATACAGGAAAGAAATAGATCGCATAGAACAGAGTCAAGGAGATACAGAGGAACTTAAAATCTCAATCACAATATTGCAAAGTTGAGTGAAAGTGAAGAAGGAGTTTCAGATCTTGAAGACGCTGTTGCAGCTAGTGAAAAGGTTACAAAAGATCTCCTAAAAACAAGGATGTAAGAAAAATAATTAATCACCTGCAAGATGATGCAAAGATGAACAACTTGAGACTAATAGGCATCAATGAGAAAGAAGGAGTCAGTACAAATGACATAAAAATGATATGGGCAGAAGTAATAGCAGAAAACTTCCCCAAAATGAGAAAACAACTTGACATCCAGGTAACCAAAGCATACAGAACTTCAAATAATTTCAACCCAATTAAAAATACACAGAGACATATCCCAGAAATCCAGCACAAGAACAATACACTGATAGCTGCTAAAAAAAATGAAGCTCATCATATTTAAAGGAAAAGCAATATGAATTATGGCCGACTTCTCTTCATAAACCATGAAGTCAAGGAGAGCATGGAGCAGAGTACTTCAAGCCCTCTATGAAAACAAATTCTAGCCCAGACTACTGTACCCTGAAAAACTCTCTTTATTTTAAGTTTTATGGAGAAGTGAAATACTTAGATGACAAAGGACTACTCAAAGGTGTTCTAGAGAGGGACAAAAATGTTCAGAACTCCACAATGAGAACAGAAGGAATCTACTACATAGGACAAACTATCAAACTCAGGATAAAAAGGAATAAACAGCAGCAGATAAATAACATGTCGATTGTAAATCAATATGTATCAATCATAACTATCAATGTAAATGGACTCCATTCACCAATTAAAAGAAATAGGCTGGCATAGTGGATTATGAAACAAAATCCAACAATATACTGTATACAACATAAACAAATTCATAGGCTGAAAGTCAAAGGATGGATAACAACACTACAAGCCCCACACATCAGAAAAAAGCAGAGGTAGCAAAGCTATTCTCAGACAGTCTCAACTTCAAACCAAGAATATTTAACAAAATGAAGGTTAGTATGTACTGGTTAGGGGGGAAAATTCAAGAAGAAGTGGTAACACTCATAAATGTATATGCACCAAACATGGGAGCACCCAACTATGTAATATTAATTGACATGGAAATGCAATATCTAATACCACAATATTAATAGACCTGAGCATCCTCTTATCCCCAAAAATAGGTCAAGCAGACTAAAAGTTAGCAAAGAAGTAGGAGAACCGAACTAGAGCTTGGTACAAATGGGCTTAGTGGACATATACAGAGTGTTCCAGCCAACAACAGCTGAATATACTCATTTTTTCAGGTGCACATAATCATTTTCTAAAATAGACCACATAATGGTGCATAGGTCATGCTTAAGTATATGCAAGAAAGCAGAAATTATCCATGCATATTATCTGACCATAGTGCAATGAACCTGGATATAATGAGACAAAAAAAAAAAAAAGAAAAAACCCATAAGTGCATGGAAATTAAACAACAACCCACTCAGCAACCAATGGGTCACATATGATATTAAACAAGAAATTCAAGAATATATGCAATTCAAAGAAGTTAAATTGTTATTATTTGCAGATGACATGATGCTTTAATTGGAAGACCCAAAAATCTACCCCAAGAAGCTACTAAAATTAATACACAAATTCAGTAGCATAGCATGATACAAAGTCAATAACTAAAAGGCAGTAACATTCTTCTATACATATAACTAAGGCACTGAGGGGAAATTAGATAATCTTTTACAATAGCACCACAAAAAAATGAAATACCTAAGAATTAATCTAACTAAAGTAGTAAAACATTTCTTCAGTGAAAATTGCAGTACTCTGAAAAAGAGATTGTAGAGGATTTCAGTAAATGGAAGACACTCTTTTTTCTGGATAGTAAGAACCAATATTGTGAAGATGTCCATACTCCCAAAATTGTTGTACACATTTAATGCAATTTCTGTCACAATACAACCAACATACCTCACAGACCTATAGAAATAATTCCTAAAAATTTATTTGGAACCAGAAAGACCTAGAATACCAAAGGCAATCCTGGTGCAACAAAGACAAGGCAGGAGGTAGTACAATTCCTGACTTGAAATTATACTACAAAGGTACTATGATAAAAGTAGCATGGTACTGGAAAAAAAAAAAAACAGATGTAATGATAAATACAATAGATTAGAAGATGCAGAAGCCACTACAAATACTCAATTACCTTATCTTTGACAAAGAGGCTAAACGTACTTTCTGGAAGCAAGATATCTTCGTTAATAAATGGTGCTGGAAAACTTGCTCTCTATATTCTGAAAACTAAAAATTAGATCTATCAACATGCACTAAGCTCTAGTCAAAATGGATTAAAGATCTAAACATTAAAAACAGAAACGTTAAATCTCCTGGAAGAGAATGTAGGAAGAACTCTTGAAGACACATGAGTATGCAAAGAGTTCATGAAAGAAAATCAAATTGTTTGGGTAACACTTGAAAGAATTAACAACTGGGAACTCGTCTTATTGATAAGGATTTGCACCTCAAAATAAATTACCTGCAAAGTGAAAAAAATCCCACAAATTGGAAAACAAAATCTTAACAAACACTTAGATAAATATGTGCTCTCTAGAATTTACAAAAACTAAAGACTTTAATGCCCTAAAATTTAATGTCTCAATCCAGAAATAGGCAAACAAGATAAGCACACACTTCTCAGAGGACAAAACTACACTAGCAAAGAGATATATATTTTTTCTATTTGTTTTTGCTTCTATTTTTCACTCTTCATGTTAAAACACAAATAAATAAATTTAATAAAACATAACATACATATTATGCCCACAACACTACTCATCTGTGAAAAGCAAATGAAAACAACACTGAGGTACCATCTCACACCAGAAAGAATGACTGTCATAAGAAAATCAGCCAACAACAAATGTTAGAGAGGTTGTAGGGAAAGAGGAACACTTCTCCACTGCTAGTGGGAATGTAGACTAACGAAACCATTATGAAAATCAGTGTGGAAACTCCTTAAAAATTAGGACAGGAAATTCCCTTCAAAGTAGCTATCCCCTTACTGGGAATTTTCCCAGAGTAACTGAAAACATCATATCATAGTGATATATGTGCACCTCTGTTTATAGCACCACAATTTGTGATAGCCAAATCTTGGAAACAATGAAGCAATGGATGAAAAAGATGTGGTATTTTTATACAATGGAGTATTACTCAGCTATAAAGAATGATAAACATGAAGCCTTCATACTTATGTGGATGCCACTTGAAGATATAATCATAAGTGAAATAAAGCAGACCCATGTTTTAGTTACTATTCTCTGGAACAAATACCCAACACTCAAAATGAAGAAAATAAAGTTTGGTTTAGCTAACAGTTACTGAGGATTCAGTCCATACTTGGCTGGCTCCAAGGCAGAATGGCACATGGCAGAGAGGATCAGTTCATGGTGGGCTGAACATCACCACCAACAAAGAACAATCACTGTCTCCCTTGGACTACATTCAGACTCTCTGCCCCAGGGTGGGGCGTAGTACTCTCACCCATAATCCTAGTATTACTAAAACCAATAATCCCAGCCTTGGATCACACATAATCCCAAGGATCATAAGTTAATCACTCACTCTAGAAGTCCCCACCCCATCACTACATGAGGGTTTGGGGGGACAACTAGGCACAAATCATAACATTCCACCCCTGGGCCCCAAAGTCTCATTCACATCCTTTTGAGCAACAGATATTCTAGTTCATCTCCAAGAGTTGCCGAACTCCCAATGGTTACAGCATGGCTGAAAAGTCAAGTCCTAAGTCTCCTCCAAGATCCAAGGCAAACTTAGCTGTGAGATCCTGTACAAAAGAAAAGTTCAACACATCCAACATTCAAAGGTTCAAGATAAGCATTGCTATTCCAAAAGTTGCAAACAACAGGGGAATACAAAAACTGTGACCAACACAAGTACAAAATCCAGCAGGGCAAACATTAAATGTCATAGCTCCAACTGGAACATCCGAAGCAGTCTGCACTGAGTTGTGAGCTCCAAAGGAGCTCCAACCTTCATGGCTCCAACCCTATGGCACTTCTGGTGGTTGTAGCTCCTATGGCTCCTTTCCCAGGCCTGTTTTGCTCCTACATTGCAGTTTCCCTGAGATGATCCACATTTCTGCCTTTTCCAGTCTTCTGGGCTTTCCACTGAATAGGCTTCTCTCACACAGCTTCACACACTGCCCTCTAAGAGGCACAAGGCTCAGCCTCCCAGGCCTTCTTCCGAAGTGGGAGTAAAGCCTTTTTAACCTCATAACTCCTGCATTCTTCATGTGCCTAAAACCAGCATCATGTGGATGATACCAAGGTCTGCTGCCAGCTGGAATGGTAACCAGGCTTCCCTCACTTTTGGGTATAGGTCTCGAGTGCCTGGATGTCTGAGTACT
>PVKA01029772.1:9642-28045 GCA_004027165.1 Ctenomys sociabilis
TTTTTTTTTTTTTTTTTTTTTTTGGTGGAACTGGAGATTGAACTCAGGTCCTTGTGCTTGCCAGGGAAGCACTTATTCCACTGAGCCATCTCCCCAGCCTCTCAATGGTTCTTTCATTGATATCACATTTGTAGATCAGATGGCCAATGGTGGTGGACTTGCCAGAGTCCACATGTCCGATGACAATACTGATGTGAGTCTTTTCCTTTCCCGTGTGGCTTTGATTTAGTGGTCATTTTCACTACACCTGTGCTCTCCTGGCAAACCTGTTGCAAAAAAGGAATCCCCAGCTTTTTGAGCAACTATAGCATCAAGTTTTGCTTCTCTTAGTCTTTGGCTAAGAATAAACTTTCCTTCAGTGGTCATGTGGGGCTCAGTCACATGATTAGCTCTGCATTTTCAAGAGGAAAAAAGATCCAGCCTTGGTCAAGAATTGATAATACTGGCCGGTGAGGTGGCTCAGTGGAATAAGTGCTTCCCTGGCAAGCGCAAGGGCCTGAGTTCAATCCCTGGTTCCTCAAAAAAAAAAAAAAGAATTGGTAATACTGAAAAAGAAAAAGAAAGTGGCTGGGGAGATGGCTCAGTAGAATAAGTCTTTCCCTGGTAAGTGCAAGGACCTGAGTTCAATGCCCAGTTCCACCAAAAAAAAGAATTGGTAATACTGGGCCAGGGATATAGCTCTGTGGCATCTCATGCCTGGCAGGCATGAGATCCTGAGTTTGAATCCTTGTATAAGAAAAAAGAAACGGTAATACTTTCAGAGTGTGGTTGGTTGATCTGCTACTTTTGGGCCTGCAACGAAGCAGTACATCCTGGTGGAAGTGAATGATGGAAGAATCTGCTTATCATATGACAGCTGGAAAGCAAAGAGAAGAAAGAAAGAAAGAAAGAAAGAAAGAAAGAAAGAAAGAAAGAAAGAAAGAAAGAAAGAAAGAGGCAGAGATATTCATATCCTCCTCTTCAAGGGCACATCTCCAGTGACATAACTTCCTTCCACTCAGCCCACCTCATAACAATTCTGTCACCTCTCAATAGTGCTGTGGACTTGGAATCAAAGCTTTAATACATGGGGCCTTGAGGAACATTTGAAATATAAACCATAGCAAAGAGAGAGCGTGTGTGTGTGTGTGTGTGTGTGTGTGTGAGAAATGGAAGATGGAAGATGTGCCCCTGGGAGAGCTAACTCGGTCCGACGAGAGAGTAACAGGTCCATGAATGTTGCCAATTCCCAGTGGCTGGACCTTCCACCATTACCCAAACATGGCCGCTAGGCCGCCACTCCCAACACTGCTGTGCTGAGGAACCAAGATTCAAAATTTTGGGAAACGTACCCCAATCATCTCACCAGGTGAGGTGGAGAACTGGAGACACTTTGTAGTTGAAAATGGAAGCTTCTGGGTGTCTCCTGCCACGAGACCGTTGAGACACAGAAGCTGCTAGGTGAGCTATATTGACTTGGCCTTTTTTTTTTTTTGGCCTTGCTGTAACGACATACCCAAGAAAAACACTTTAAAGGAGAAGAGGGTTATTTGGTTGAGAGCTTCAGACCCGGACTGAGCGGCTCTATCAGCCACCTGTCAAGGCTTTGTTTTTTGTTTTTTTTTCAGTTTTGTGGCAGGGCTGAAACACCATGGTAGAAGGACATTGTGGAGAAAATTGCTCACTCGCAGCAGCTGGGAAGCAGAGATAAAAGCAAAGAGCAGCAGTCAGAGAAGAAGGGGCAAGATATGGTCCCCAAGGTCCCCCAGGAGCCACTTTCTTTGACTAGGCCCCTCCTCCTACTTGCCCACTCACTTATCCTTTGATGAAGTTACCACCTATTATCTAAAATTCATCCCAAAGCCCATCAGCTGCCCCTCAGGGAACAGTTTAGCTCCAGCCATGACAGGTCTAACTTCAAGGGGCCATTCTAGGTAGTTACTTTGCCTTATTCTCATTGCTTTTGTTAGAAGTGAGAAGGAAAACATTGAGAAGCTGTTGGTTATTAATAGAGCCCTTGCTTGGAGGTGCAGTTGTCACAGGGATTCTAGGCTGGCTGTGTGCTGGAGAGAGCTCTGACTTTCTCAAAGTTTGATGTAGATACAGCAGGCTCACCTCCCGGGCTGGGTAGTATAATTAGAGTGATGGCTTCCTGGTTATTGCAGATTGCGGGTCAGAGTTCTTGCTGGTAGAACTCTATTTGGATCATTGTGGCTTCATGAGTTCTACATTCAGAGAGGTGGGACAGGCATTAGGCTAGAAGATAAATGAATTAGCAAGAGTCTTTCAGGCAGTGAGGAGTGTCTGTGGGGAAAAAAAGAAGAAGAGAAGAAGAAGGAGGAGGAAGAGGAAGAGGAGGAGGAAGAGGAGGAGGAGGATAGGAATGGGAACTTTGGGAAACTGAGGAAGAAGGATTTTGATCTGGAACCTGGCTTAGGCAAATTAGCAATTTAGCAAGACACTGTCTCAAAGTAAAAAATAAAAAAGCTTTGGGGATGTTGGCTCATGAAGTCCCTAGGTTTGATCCCAGTACCAGAGAGAAAGAGAGAGGGAAAACCTACATAAATCTCCAGCCTCACTAGGTTTTAAAATCACTAATTTTTATTTTATTTTGTTTTTAATGTATTTGGTACAAGGTCTTGTTATGCAGCTCCAACTCTTTGCAGTCTCCCTGTCTCAGCCTCTGTAGTGCTGGGATTACAGACATATGCCACCACACCCAGCTCAGTGGCTGGCTCAGTGTAAGGTCTGCCCAGCATGTGGTACTAAGGACTGAACCCGGGTTCTTGCACTTGCTGTGCAGGTGCTCAGACCACCAAGCTATCTCCCCAGCCCCTAAAGTCACTAATTCTGGAGGTCATTCAGCTGAGCATTATATTATTAGGCCTCCACCTGTTGGGCTGTCTACTAGGTTAAAATGCTTGTTATTCTTTTTCCTCCTGTTTTCTAGGGAAAGACACAAAGTTAACTATTCCTGAGGGAAAAAAATTAAAAAGACACAAATTTTACTAATCAGCTTTTTTCTAGATTCGCACAACTCAAGGTATTTGATGATCTTCGGATAACATCAAAATGTAAGCTAAGAATTTGATAATATTATTTTTTTTCCTTTCCTTATGAAAGTTTTATGATGCATTATCATTAACCAGTCTTTCTCTTTTACACTTAAATAGCCAATTGGGAGAAATAGTTCTGAGACCAGTCTTCTACCACTGATTAAGACTGGGGTGGCAGATGTCAGAGAATAGTATTCATTTAGACTTCTGAGCTTTCTGGGCAGACCTGGTGACCTTGCTAGCTCCAGCAGCCTTCTTGTCCACAGTTTGGATGACACCCACAGTAACTGTCTGTCTCATATCATGAACAGCGAAACAACCCAGAGGTGGGTAGTCAGAGAAGCTCTCGACACACATGGGCTTGCCTGGAACCGTGGCAACAATGGCAGCATCACCAGATTTAAAAAACTTGGCCCATCTTCCAGCTTCTTACCAGACCAGTGATCAACCTTTTCTTTCAGCTCAGCAAACTTGCAAGCAATGTGAGCTGTGTGACAATCTAGGACAGGGGCATAGCCAGCACTGATCTGGCCCGGATGGTTCAGGATAATCACCTGAGCAGTGAAACCAGCTGCTTCCATTGGTGGGTCATTTTTGCTGTCACCAGCCACACTGCCACGCCAGACATCTTTGACAGACACGTTCTTGATGTTGTAGCCCACACTTTTCCCAGGAAGAGCTTCACTCAAAGCTTCATGGTGCATTTCAACGGACTTGACTTCAGTTGTGACGCTGACTGAAGCAAAGGTGACCACCACGCCAGGTTTGAGAACACCAGTCTCCACTCAACCCACAGGGACAGTGCCAACACCACTGATTTTGTGGACATTTTGGATCAGCAAACACAAAGACTTGTCAGTGGAGCGAAGTGGGTGGGAGGATGCAATCCAAAACTCCAAGCAGTGTGGTTCCACTGGCATTGCCATCTTTACGAGTGACCTTCCATCCTTTGAGACAAGGCATGTTACCACTTGGCTCTAGTATGTTGTCATCATTCCAACCCGAAATTAGCACAAAAGCTACCATGTCAGGGTTGTAGCTGATTTTCTTAATGTAGGGGTTGACTTCCTTAACAATTTCCTCCTATCTCTTCTGGCTGTAGGGTGGCTCTGTGGAATCCATTCTGTTAACTCCAACAATTAGTTGTTTTACACCCAGTGTGTAAGCCAGAAGGGCATGCTCATGGGTCTGCCTGTTCTTGGAGATACCAGCTTCGAATTCACTGACACCAGCAGCAACAATCAGGACAGCACAGTCAGCCTGAGATGTGCCTGTAATCATGTTTTCATTATTATTATTATTATTATTTTTTTTTTTTTTTGTCTTTCTGAGACAGGGTCTCACTATGCAGTTCAGGATGGCCTTAAGCTCACTTTGTAGCATAGACTGGTCTTGAACTCACAACAATCCTCCTGCCTCAGCCTCCCGAGTGCCAGGACTACAGGCCCAGCTATAATCATGTTTTTGATGAAGTCTCTGGGTCTAGGGGCATCCATGATTGTCCCATAATACTTGCTGGTCTCAGATTTCCACAGGAAGATGTCAATAGTGATACCACACTCACACTCGGCTTTCAGCTTGTCCAATACCCAGGCATACTTAAAGAAACCTTTTCCCATCTCAGCAGCCTCCTCCTCAAATTTTTCAGTGGTCCTTTTGTCGAAGCCACCATTTGTAGATGAGACGGCTGCTGGTGGTGGGTTTGCTGGAATCCCCATGTCCGATGACGACGACATTAATGTGAGTCTTTTCCTTTCCCAGGGTGGCTTGGATTCAGCGGTGGGTTTCACTACACCAGTCCTCTCGTGGCAAACCTGCGCCTCCGGTCGGCAGCCATGAGCCCCTTCTGTCGCACAGTGGGTCAAGCGGCCGCGCTAGGCGCCACCATCTCCCGCTTTTCCCCGGCTGTGCACCGTATTATTCTTTAACTAAAAGTGACAGCCAGGTGTGCCGTGACACACCTTTAATCCAAGCACTTGGCAGGCTGAAGCAGGAGGATTACAAATTCAAGCATAGCTTGAGCAATTTATGACTTAATGAGATCCTGCTTCAAAATAAAATAAGATTTACAAAGGCTAAAGATGTTGCTCAGTGCAAAGGTCCTGGTTCAATCCCCAGGGCTGGGGGGTGAGGGGGAAGGATTGTAGGGACTGACCTAAGAGACTAAAGTTGGCTTTTGTCTAAAACACAGTTCAACAGAAAACCCCGGCCCTGGATGGTGAAGGCCCCCTTCGGCACATAACTTTCCTGTCCATCCCTAGCCTGTCTTCCTTTTCCTCCCTATAAAAGGCCTTTGTGGTTTTTTTTTTGTTGTTGTTGTTGTTGTTTTGTACTGGGGATCGAACTCAGGACCCTGTGCCACTGATCTACATCCTCTGCTATAAAAGCCCTCTGAACAAGTTCCCAGGGCCGGGGAGATGGCTTAGTAGAAGAAGCACTTGCCTGGCAGGCACAAGGGCCTGAGTTCAATCCCCAGTTCCAACAACAACAACAACAACAAAAAAAAAAAACTCAAGTTCCCTAGTACAGAATTTAAGTACAGAAGCCCCTTCATCTTCACAAGACCAGCCCTTGGGTAAATCTGACTTCCTTATCACCCATCTCCTGATGAACCGATGAACTGCAGCTCTTAATAGCAGTGGGCAGCACTGCACAGAAGCCCAAAGTACGGTAGAGGATTGAGACCCTCAGCCCAATTGCCAATTTCTGAAGAGGGCAGAGGAGCCTAAGATTAATTCTTCACCAATGCCCAAGGGTGTGGCCAATTGGTTATGGCATGTAGGGAAGCTTCCATAAAAATACAAGACAACTGAATCTAAAGACTTTCTGAATAGTTGGCAAGTAGAAACTCTAGAGGGGGACCCCCAGGAGGGCAGGGAAGCTCTACCCTTCCTATGTGCCCAGCCCTGTGCTTCTGTTCCATCAGGCTGTCTGGTTGTGTCCTTTGCAATTCCTTCATCATAAGTGGGTGAGTGTAAGTAAAGTGATTCTGAGTCCCATGAGCTATTCTAATAAATGAATTGAATATGAAGAAGGTATCATGGGAATCTTGATTTACCGGCAGTCAGTCAGAAGCACAGGCCACAAACCGAGGCTCCCAAGTGGCACTGGACACAGGAAACACATATAGAATTGAAACCTCAAGCTGTGTCGGGTCCTCTCATTCTAGAACAGATTGTAGGAATTGAGTCTAATTGCAGGCTGTCAGTCAGTATCTCCTGCAGAATGGCTTGCTGGTTGGGAGAGAGCACATATTTTTGGTGGCCATGCATAAAACGTGAAACACACCTAGTTATGTTCTGCATCTCCACAGACAGAGAAAGGACTGAGGCTTGGGTGATGAAAGGGCCCCTTCAGAAAGGTCTGGGAGGCCAGAGAGGAGGTCTCAAAGCTAGGCTGATCTTGACACATGTAGTGGGTGGCAGGGAGGCTGTGGTGGCCTGAGCCACAGAGGTGGACGTGTGGGGGTAAGAGGTGACATCAGTCCACTTCACTAGGACCTCATAGCCTAGAAGATTTGTTTTCATCAATATTTGATGAACAAGTATGAAGAAGGCAGAGACTTCATTTAATAGTGAGTGGCTTGGAAACTGTCTTTTTGCAGAATAACTTTCTCTCCCCTGCCTAGTATCTTAATTCCAGGCAAAAGCTACACCTAAATGACCAAGTTGCTAACTGCTAAATAGCAGTTGTGTGTATGTGTGCATATATTATTGGTGATGGACTTTAGGGGCTTACCACTGAGCTATATCCCATTTTAGTTTTTTGGTTTTTTTTTAAGTTTTAAATTTTGAGAAAGAATCTTGCTAAATCATTCAATTGCCCAGTGCAGCCTAGAACTTGCTAATTCTTCTGCTGCAGTGCTGAGATTGCCGGAGTGCATTACCACACCCAGCTTAAATAGTTAAATAGTTTTACAGAGCTTAGACTATCTTACGACTTTAGATAATGTGAAAGGATTGTGTTCCTTATTCTTTGTTGTTACTGTTTTTCCCAGATATGGTCTTTTTTTTTTTTTCAGTAACCTTGGGCCCTTGCTCCGCTTGCCTGGCAAGTGCTTATTCTACTGAGCTCTCTCTCCAGCCCCCAGATACAGTCCAGGCTGGCTTAAACTTACTACAAGGCCTCAATTGACTTTGAACTTGGGATCTTTCTGCCTCACTGCTCAAGTGCTGGGATTATGGGTGTTTGTCACCATACCTTTCCCCTCCTTTAGTTTATTTATTTATTTTTTGAGGAAACAATAAAAATAAATAAATAATTTATTTTTTGAGGAAACAATGAAATTTTTATGGAGACCAAACCACAAGGAAAATATCACAGCGTTGACCCAGCAGCTATATTACCAAGTCAGGATTACACCTGTAATCCCAGCACTTGGGAGGCTGAGGCAGGAGGATTATTGTGAGTTCAAGACCAGCCTGAGCTACAAAGTGAGCTTAAGGCCAGCCTGAACTGCACAGTGAGACCCTGTCTCAAAAAGACAAAAAAAAAAAAAAAAAAAAAAAATTGGCAGTAAGATAACATGTCCCTTTTCCAAAAGATAAGCTGCCTTGCTGGGCCAGGAACAAGGGGTGTTGCAAAGGCCCCAGGCACAAATGGATTTGGTAAAGGAGTCATCACTGAAATTGCTTAATTTTTAACCTTCCTGTTCCCAGGATATTATCTTAATAAGCCATTGTTAATAGGCTACAAAAATAATGTTGAGCTTAGGCTTTTATTCCATTCTGGTCTATAAAAACCAATTTTTTTTTATTCTTTTTTTTTTTTTTTTTTTTTTGCAGAACCAGGGATTGAACTCAGGCCCTTGCACTTGTCAGGCAAGCACTTATTCTACTGAGCTACCTCCCTCACCCCTAAAAACCAATTTCCTGAAGTTCAGTAGTTCACAAATCTAACTGGCCAACTGTTCCCATTTCTCTGTTTATCAGAGCCAAAACCCTTTAATCTTCAGAGGAAAAGTTTCACTGCAAGATTGTTCTGACCTGGGGACCACCCACTCAGAGCCCCCCCCCCTTTCTGCTTTCTTTTTCCCAATAAATATATTCTGCTCATTAAAAATAAAAATAAAAAAAAAAAGATTGTTGTAGTAACTGCCAAAAAAAGCCTGAGGGCCCACTGGCCAGTAAAGAAAGCTCTGCTTTATATATAGTGTGTGACTTTCCCTTTTGCAATTATCTCCAGGTTGAAAGACACACTGTAAGGATTTCAAGACAGGCACATCCATATCCTGATGGCAAGAAAAGGCTATCCACAAAAAGCCCTTCAGAGTTCTTATCCCCTCACCTCTCATCTTCAGTTCACTTTATACCCTTGCATTTAAAAATAAACCAAGCAAAATGAAGGTGCCTTCCCCTCACCATATTGCTACGTGTTCAGGCTGGCCATGAACTCACTATGTAGCCCAGGCTAGCCTCAAACTCACAGCAGTCCTCCTGCCTCAGCCTCCCAAATGTTGAGAGAACACGTGTGTAAATTAGTTATCTGGAGTTTGTTTTATGGCTTATAGAAAATAGTGTGGTGATAACTTCTGATAAATAGGCTCACTACAGAGACAGATCTCATGCAACTCCACCAGCTCACAGGCTGCTAGTATCTGTGTATTCTCTTGTACTTTGGAGAGTTCTCAATTGATACAAGGGGGAGCTCTGCTTCAGGATAAGGTCTCACTCCATGAAATGTAGGCTCTAAAACTCTTATGCTTGGGCCAGGGAAATGGCTCAATGGAAGAAGTGCTTCCCTGGCAAGTGCAAAGTCCTGAGTTCAGTCCCTGGTTTCACCAAAAAATAAATAAATAAATAAAACCCTTATGCTATCTTTGATCCAAAATTTAGCACCTTTTTTTTTTTTTTTTAATTTCACTTTCTAGCATCCAAACAGAGGAATCAGGGTCCACAGGCAAGTGACATGTGTCACAAGCTTCCTGTATCCTTAGTTTCTTCACAAATTTTATGTAAAAGACTAAAATTGCCATTCTTTTAAAATAGATTCCTGTCCTCAGCCCCAGTGGCCACTGGCAAAGACTTTATTTCCCAATAGATGAGAGAGACACCTTCATCCTGTTGGTCATAGTTGGAATGAGGCTCATGTGGTTGATCATCTACGCACTTGGCCACACAACTGTCCAGCTGCTATTTCACCTGAAGCTCCTTTTTCCCTGCATCCATCGAATTTTTGGCTTTGTTATTGCGTGCATCATACACCAGGACAGCCAGTCCTGGCACTTTTCCAGCTCACTGGTCACCAAGGCCTGGACCTGAGCTAGAGGCGCATGGCAGTGCTCAGTGCACTGGTGCACCTGCTGCCTGTCCTCACAGTAGCTGACGCTGCACCTGCATCTTCCAGACGTTCTCTCTTCACACTCTTCACCTGGAGTCCACGGGCTCCTGCTGCAGCTCTGCCATAATGACCCTGCATTGTACGACATCAGCTCCCACATGGCTGTTCTTTAGTTTAATGCATCAATTAATACAAGGAATTATATGGCTGAGAGGTTTAATTGCAGAAAACTAATCATTTAAAAAATTGGGCCAGAAAGATGGCTCAGTAGAATAAGCACTTCCCTGGCAAGCACAAGGGTCTGAATTCAATCCCCGGTTCTGCCAAAAATAAAATAAAATAAAAAATTACAGGAATTATCCCGAAGGAGGCCAAGGTCAACTGTAATATTCTGGTTATAACAAAAAAGAAAAAGAAAAAGACACAGGCTCTGGATGCTATAGACTTCACCTGGCACCTAGTTTTTGGGCCCACTGGCCCCTCAGTTCCTCTCCCTCCTTACCTGAGTCCCTCCGCTGACCTTTTTGGAGAATCGGGGACAAGAACACTCTCATGTTCTCAGCGCACTGCCATTGAATACATCTGATTTCCTTCCCACCAACTCTCACCTCTCCATGCAGTTGGCTTTTGAGCAGTGAGCAATTAGCCCTTGCCTTGGTAACATTCATTTAATTTTCATAGCTACTGTAAAAGATTGGAACTCTTGTTATAATCCTCACCTCATAATACAGATGAAGAAACTGAGTCACGGTGTTGTAAGCAGCAGAGTTAGATAGAAATATTCTAGGCAGTCAGACAGGGCCAGGCCCTCAAGGAGACAAGATGGCCGACAAGGTGACTTTGCAGCTTGGAAGAGACAGACGCTCCCTATGGGCCACACCTCAAGACTGAGACAAAAGAGAAAACACACCTACATACTTCCCTAGGAGGAGTATCAGGGATTGATATTTTAAATAGGTACCAATCACTTTGAAAGAGCCCAAATGAGTCACTAACCCAACCCCTAACAGGAAGAATCCCTGTCCTATATTCTTGTCCACTTGCTGTGTAACTCGCTTCCTCATTTGTTCCTGAATTTAATCTATTTTACCTGAGCAATGGTGCTTGTAATCTCATTGGTTGACCACAGTTTTGTCCCACCTCATACCCACCTAAGCAAGTTCCCATGCCTTCTCCATCACCTTAGATCTACTTCTCTGCATGGTTTTCCTCTATAAAAGTCTTTGGAAGAGACAGCTTCCCAAGGACAACCTGCTGGGGGTGGGGGGTTGTGGTAGTGGCCCTTCTGTCACTCTGTCGGATAGGAGCTTTCTTTCCCTCAATAAATATATTCTACTCATAACCTTCATTTGTTCTTAAAGTTCATTCTTCAGTTTTAAAGAACACAAACTCATCTCAGATACCTTTTAGGTTGGAAGGTCACTTTTTTCCCTGTGTCATTGGAGGTTCCCTGTATCAACAGGAAGGTTAAATAACCAGTCCAAAGTCACAGAGCTAGATAGTATCAGTGCAGAACTGACTATAAAATCTAGATCAGGAGTCTTTAAACTAAGATCCAGTTCTGTAAACACAGTTTTATTGGAACACACTTGTTAACATACTGTCTAGGGCTTCTTTCATGTAACAGCTGGTAGAGGTGAGTAGCTGCAACAGAATCCAGTTGGTGCACAGCTGTTTGGTCCTTCACAGAAAGTGTGCTGACCCTGATCTAGGCAGCCTGACTGTAGATTGGCACCTTACCCCCGACACCGGGACTTGGCAAGGGGTGATGACTAACTCAGGTGCGTTTTGATCCTCGAAGGGGACACATCCTTCAGAGGGAAGGATCATGACCCTATTTAGGCACAATTTTTTTTTTCAGGTACTGAGAATTGAACCTAGAGGCTTTAAACTAAGCCTTATTTATATTTTACTTTATTTATTTCTGTTTATTAATTTTATTAATTAATTAATTAATTTCATTTATGTATTTGGTATACTGTCTTACTATGCAGCTTGGACTTGTACTGATCCTCCTGTCTCAGCCTCCCCAGTGCTGGGATTACAGGCATGTGCTTCCCTTGATGACGGCTCAGCGCACCCAGGAGCAGGGTCCCTATGGCCTGTGGTGCTGGGGATCAAACCCCATCCCCACCACTCACCTAAGCAGGTACTTAGTCCACTGAACTGTGTCCACTGCCCTTCCAGCCTTCTTTCTTTCTTTCTTTCTTTCTTTCTTTCTTTCTTTCTTTCTTTCTTTCTTTCTTTCTTTCTTTCTGCCCAGCCGGGACCCTTCCAGCCTCAAAAAATTTTTTTTTTCTTTTTTTGTCTTTCTGAGGCAGGTTTTCACTGTGTAGTTCAGGCTATCCTGGAACTCCCACCCATTCCCCCTGTGTCAACCTCCTGAGCGCTGGGATCACAGGCTTACAGTATAACACCTGACAAAGCATTTATATCTGAGATAAAAATGTTTCTCACTAGGTTATGCTCCAGCTGGGCTCAGATTTAACAATACTGCTTCAGCCTCCAACTGCTAAGATTAGATGTACACCACCACACCTGACCTTTGTAAAATTTTGTTTGAAATAAGGTTCTCACTATATTCCCCAGGAGGGCTTTAAATTTGCAATCCTTCTGCCTTGGCATCCTAAGTAATGTTGCAATTGTTTGCACTAATGGTTTTGGATCTTATTAATGTTCAAGTGTGACTTAGGAGATCATGAAGGGGCAAATCTTCACCACACTGAGGCAAGCAACAGCTTCTTGGATATGACAGTAAAAACACAAATGACAGAAGAAAATTAAACTCTTTGTGTGAAGCCCAGTATTCAATTTATAGCACTGCAGGGAGAAGTCAAGAGAGATAGGCAAAGAGAGACAGAGAGAGAGTGATAGAGGGAGAGAAAGAGAGTGACAGAGGGAGAAAGAGAGAGAGAAGATCTGGACCTTTTGCCTAGAAACAGGAATTTAAGTCAGGATTTAAGTGCCTGCAGTGAAGCTATCAGGTTCTTTTTGAAGGCCTGCAGCAGATCCCATTCCCCTGAGGAGTTTTGTGAGCTCATCCCTGGAGCACCACATGCTCATATTGAGTGAGGAGGGCAGATTGTGAGCTGCTCTCAGCCTAAAAATGAACTCCCTTAATCTGATCCTGTACCAAACCAAAAGCTGTCGAATGTGAACAGTGTCACAGGCGACGGAAATCTCTTCCCTGCTTGGTATTCCTGCTTTGGTTTTATGAGCCTTGGGTATAAATAACAGTACTTCCTATTGGGACTATAGAGTAAAATCGTAAGGACTGTTTGCCACTGGTGAGATAGGTGCTCTACTCTCCTTACATTGTAGGGCCAAGGAGATGGCTCAGTGAAATAAGCGCTTCCCTGGCAAGCGCAAAGGCCTGAGTTCAATCCCCGGTTCTGCCACACAAAAAAAGACAAAAATAAATAAAAATAAAGTCTCCTTACATTGTAATGCAAATTACCTGCCCCAGACAGGCGCAGCACCACACCCACAGTAATCAATCACCACCTCCAGAAGCCACCCCGCATGCGGCTTTGAGGGGGGACACACCTGTATGGCTGCTGGACCCCAGATGTCATGTTATGGCTTAGCAAAAAGTTCGTCTGCATTTTGCTCATGTCCAGAGACTTTGCCTGAGACTTGGGGCAGTCCATCTTCTGGTCATCTGTGTAAGATGAGATATATTCTATGAATTAGAGTATAGTCATACATCTCATAATGATATTTAACTCAAATATCATCTACCAATGCATTTCTTAGGATATTTACCTATTTTAAGTACTGCATGACTATGAGTTGTAGGAGGAGCTGGGCAAAGGACAGGCCAGGAGGGAAGCTGGAGGATCAGAGAAGGCGCTGGCTAGGACGTGTGAGTAGGTGCAGACCGTAGCTCCCCGCCAAGACAATCACGGGGGCGCTCCACAGCAAGCTGTGCATCCACTGAGCTGTGGAAGCTGCTATTAGGCTGGTGCTGTGGCTGGTTAACAGGCTCAGCCACAGGGAAAGGGCTGGACACTGAGCAGAAGAGAGCAAGGACGGGGCCAGCCAAACAGCTCAGTGCACTGACACGCCTGCTTAGGCAGAACGCTGTAGCTGAGCTTGATCCCCAGTGGGCCGTGCCTGCCTCCCCACCAGGGCACACTGAGACAGCAATTGAGACTGGGTGTGGTGGTGGGTGCCAGTAATCCCAGCTCTTGGGAAGCTGAACACAGGCAAATCAGAATGAGTCAGATCTATGTAGTGAGACCCTGTAGGCTTTTACTAAAAATTTTTTTAAAAATACAGAAGCGAGGAAGGACAAATGGAAGCCTGGAGGTGTCTCTCTATGGTGTCTAACTTTGAGGACTTGGGTGACTGCACTTGTACCTGCCTCTTCCGCCAAATCTAAAGTGCAAGGGTCTAGGACCTACTATTTCCAATACCCGGTTACCACAGCACAAACCACGACAGCTCCAACTTCCTCTCTCACCTCTGGGAAGGTTAATTTGGGATCAATTTGACAAGGCTACCGGCTGCCTAGATGCCTAGGTAAGCATCATTGTGGGTGTCCCTGCCAGGCATTTCCAGAAGAGGTTAACATGTAAGTCAGTGACCTGAGCAAAGCCTTGTGTCTTCTCTGACGTGGGTGGGAAAATCCTACTCAATGGGGGGGCCTGGATAGAACAAAAAAGGAAGGAGGGCATGTTGGCCAATTTTCCCATCCCAAGATCTAGTACTTGACACAATTTAAAAGAGAGTTTTTGGGGCTGGGGAGATGGCTCAGTGGAATAAGTGCTTCCCCGGCAAACACAAGGGCCTAAATTCAATCCCCGGTTCTGCCAAATAAATAAATAAAGGAGAGTTTTCACTTAGCTCATCCCTTATAGGGATTCAATCTGTGGTTGCCTGGCTCCAAGGAGAAGTGATAGGGTAGAGTAAAACTCCTTAGCTCATGGTGAGCAGGAAGCAGAGCAGGGGACCACACCAGAGAAGATTTGGTGAGTGGTAACCAACCCCTCCGTGACCCACCCAGACACACCCAGCTTTGGGTCATATTAATGTACTCAGCAACTTTTTTTAAGAGAGGGTCTCACTTTGTAGTGCAGGCTGGCCGCAAACTCAGGAAGGGCAATTCTCTTGCCTCAGCCTCCCAAGTTCTGGGATTATATGAGTGCACCACCTGGCCCAGCTTTCAGCAGTTCTTAATCTGGCACATCTGACACATCAGGATTAATGTACCAAATTAATCCTGGTGTGTCACAAAGGGCAAATTTGCTCTCTGTTCAGTTGTACAAGCTGGGGCACGGCTGGCATCCATCCTCCAGTTCTTGGACTGGGACTCACATCCTGTTCTTTTGATTCTCAGGGTTTAGATTTGCTCTGGATTTATACCAGGATTCCCCTCGGGCTCTCAGGTCCTTGGACTGGAACTAGAACCACATGACTTCCTTTCCTTTCCTTTCCTTTCCTTTCCTTTCCTTTCCTTTCCTTTCCTTTCCTTTCCTTTCCTTTCCTTTCCTTTCCTTTCCTTTCCTTTCCTGGGTCTCCACACACGATGAGGTGACCTAGTCTCTGTAACCACAGAGCCAGTTCCTTCCCCTGTCCACCTACCTACCTACTGGTTCAGTTTCTCAGGAGAAAGCTAGCATTCCCTCTTCTCTACCTTACTCTTGTTACTGTTGTCTGAGTTTTGTTTCTTGTTATTTCAAGACAAGGTCTTGCTACGTAGCCCAGACTGACTGTGAATATGTGCTCCTCCTGTATCATCCTCCCTAGGGCTGGGATTGCAGGTGTGCCCCACCATGCCCAGTTTTATTTTTGTCTCTTTCCTTTTAAAGGAATAAAAATTTGTTATGATTCTGATGTAAGAGTTTGGTCCATGTCACTTGGCTCTGTCATTTCAGCCCCATGAGAAAGCTGACTGTCACAGCAGGGAGCACATTCTGCTCACCTCACTGCGGAAAACAGAAAGCAGGTGAGAGCCCTTGGTCTTCTTTCAGTTCCCAGATGTTGTTAAGTTCTTTCCTGTCTTAGGGACCCACTCCTTCTAACAGGAGAGACACCTCTTCCCCTTCCACAGCTGCTCACCCGGCGGCTCTCCCTCATCCTCTGGGGTCTGCTCACACCGTAGTATCTGCATTTCCACCATGACGGCCACCTGTGCTATGCTCCTCTCAGGAGTGCAGCTGGGGGTCACAGGCACACCAAGGGGAGGAGTCTTGGTAACTTGTTTAGAGTAGCTCTTTCTTGTGCAAGTTCTGAGGCTCCACAAGAACCAGTATTGTGACTATTTCGTCTGTTATTGTGAGCCTTAGGGACTTAGGAAAGGAATGAACATAGTTGTATCCAAGGTCAAGATAGTCTTTTCTTTATTTTCAGTGGTGGAAGGTTGAATCAAGGGCCACTATAAATCTGAGCTGCAGCCTTAGCCTGTTTTTGTTTTTATCTTTTTTTTTTTTTTTTTTGTGCTGAACCAGGGATTGAACTCAGGCTCTTGCACTTGCCAGGGAAGCACTTATTCTACTGAGCCATTTCCTCAGACCTTGGTTTTTATCTTGAGGTGAGGTCTTCCTAAATTGTCCAGGCTGGTCTCAAATTTCTGATCCTCTTGCCTCAGCCTCCCTCAGTGCTGAGGTAACAGGCATGCACCACCATGCCCAGTGATATAACATTTTGGAGGGGGAAAAATATCACCAAATGCATGGCTTTGTTTTGTTATATAATTTATAGACTTAGTGTAACAATAAAAGAGTGAAAGTCTTTGTCAGCAGGCAAAAATTAGGCTCACCACACATCAACCCAGCCTACATGCTCTGTAGGCCTGGAAAAAACCATTTAGAAGCAAATGCTAACACTTTGTGGTATAATTAAATAACCATCTCTCAGCCCAAGTTTCAATGGCCAGCAGGAGAGGTTCTGGAAGTTTCTATGGTTTAATAGCCCACATACTTCTCAAACCTACAGACTTAATATCTGCATCATTTTCTCTGCGGAAATGCTTTATCTGACTAGACTGTTTGATTTAAAATATATGTTTGGAGGGTCTGGGGATAGCTCAAGGGTAAAACACACACCTAGCACAGCAAGACCCAGAGGCTTGATTCTCATTCTCCCCCTAAAAAAGTTTAGCAAGCTTTCCAGGAAGATATCCCAGAGAGTCATAACTCCAGATAGAGCAGAGCTTTTTACTATAACAAAAAGCTAATGAACACTCTTGTGGGATTCCTACATATAATACTTATTAGGAATGATAGCTGCTTAGCTCCCTTTCCACAATTATAAGACCTCATTTTATTTTTTCTCCTGACAATGTCTTTCTACAGGCTTTATGCCTGTGGCAATCCTCCTGCCTCAAAATGCTGGGGCTACAGCTGTGTGCCAACATACCTGGCATCTAGCACTATTCCCTACTAAGAATTAAAAGTGCTGTCTAATTCAGGGTACTGGCTATGAAAATGTCCCTGCCAGAAATTAAATAAGTAAGTAATGGAACTTTTGGGGAGAAAGGTAGAAATGGATACCTTTTTAAAAAGCTGCTGGCAGTGGCCAGGGTTCGATTCCTGGTTCTACATGTTGGGCCAGCCCCACCTTCAGGAGGTGGAGTCCAGGCATGGTGGCACGCGTCTATAATCCCAGCACTAGGGAGGCAGAAAGCAGGAGAATCACTATGAATGTGGTCTGCATAGTGAAACCCTGTACAAAAAAAAAAAAAAAAAAACTAAAAGAAAATGCTGCTGGGCCTCCCCTCTGATCTGTGTTGAAACATAGTTGTAACACTAAGAGCATGCTTTTTTCCTTTATTTTTCCCCATCCTGGGAATCGAACTGAAGGCCTTGCACATGCTAAACAATCAGTCTACCACTGAGTTAGGTCTCTATTCCTTTTTATTTTGAGAAAGGCTCTCACTAACTTGCCTGGGCTGGCCTCAAACTTAGGATTCTCCTGCCTTAAACTCCAACATAGCCTGATTCTTAATGCAAAAAGTTGTCTAAAAAAAGTAACATTACACTGATTTAGCAAATACCCCTTTAAAGTAGGAGTCTCCTTGTTCTTAGGGACAATACTGACTTTCTTGCACCTGGTCCTCCAGGAGTGAGTTCTGTCCCTTTGGCCACAGCTCTGTGTCCCTCTAGGTGGCTAAAGCTTGATTCCTCTATGCTTTGCTTAAGAACTAAGGTGTCTAAGCGCAGCATGGTGGTACGTATGTGCACCTGCAGTTCTAGCATTTAGGAGGACTGAGGCAGGAGCTCACAAATTCAAGTTCAGTCATGGCTATTTATGTATTTATGGTTTTTTGAGATAGGGTCTTTCAGTGAACAATCCTAACACCCAGGATTTATCTATAGTAATCAGGTCAGAATCTGATGACAAAATGCAAGCATTAGCAATTCATTTTCTTCCTTCCACTTCAAAGACATTCTTCGGATTTTATGCTCCTAGTGGCCCCACGGGCCAAGGTCCGAATCAGGGATCAAGATCTTAGGTGTGGTAGGAGGACTGCTCCTGCTTTATGAGCTGATTCACACTCCTGCTGTTTAAAGGGTAACATGCACGCAATGTGGCTCCTGGCCAGGATGAGTTGATTCCCTCTGGTAGGTAACCTGCCACTCCAGCCCAGTGCACGTGCTCCGGTCCGTGGCTGCCTGTCTCTGCTGTGCAGACTGACTTCTTCAAGTTCTTTTATTTTCCAACTTTCTGTGGCATCGGGGTTCATGAGCAATAATCAGGAACTTTTGCTGAAACTTCAATCACATATGATTTGGTACATTCAGATTTTACGCTCCACATCTTCATAACAGTGCATTCAGAAACAGCTTCCTTTGGGACTTGTGACAAAGAAGGAGGCACTAACACAGTTGTAGAGGGCACAGATGTGCTCAATTTCAGATGGAATGGAAGGTTACAGATTCCAATCAGTAGTACCACCTATGAGCAGTTGTTCCTTGATGGCCATAAAAATTTTACTTCTTTCTGTTACACCGGGACCGCGAAGGGACTTTACCATCCCCATGATCACGCTGTACGCTGTTTGAAGATTTCACTGCGTCTTAGATGCTGGACACAAGGGGATCATGTTTGACTTTTTTTTTTTTTGGCGGAACCGGGGATTGAAC
>PVKA01029773.1:0-27970 GCA_004027165.1 Ctenomys sociabilis
AGAGGAGAGGGGAGGGGAGCAGAGGGGAGGAGAGGAGCAAAGCAAGTTATTTGGTGCTGTGATCCATCTGTATGAGACCATTGCTGTGTGCTATGTTACCTGAAGTCTTGAGTGAATAGGTGAGAAGTAACCAGACTGAAAGAAAGAAACAGCAAAAGAAGGAATTTTAGGTTAGGTGTAATCAGTGATAACATTTGAAATATCTTTGGCAATTCTGCTTTTATTTCCTAATGAGCAACAAGCACACTGATACAAGTTATGAGTACAGCCTTTAAAAAACGTGACTACAGCCACGAAGTCACAGTTTTGTCTACACTGTGCTATTCACAAGCCTGTACAGGGACAAGTAACTTAAATGGAAAGCTCAGCATTAATGAGAGAAAGTCAAAGCCGCCTTATAGGAAGAGAAGGTAAGGAATATATTATCACCGCTTTCCTTACCTAGAATTATGTCACAGAAAGCAACACAGCAATGAGTTGAAATAGTCACAGGCATCAATGACAAAGGAAAGATGTATCACTGGTCTCTCTTGGGGTACAGATAATTATGTTTGTTGGATACTTTGCATCAGCTAGTTTTTCTTTAAAAAATTTCAATAATATATACAATAGGGTATTGTTCAGCTATAATGAAAGATAAAACTCTAGGACTTTATATGTAACTGGGTACTAGAGACCATACACATAAGTGGGATAAATCAGACTCTGTATAGCATATATGAATATTGCAGTTTCTCCCTAGTATAAGAAAATGAAAGAGTAAACAGTATCTGAAAGGTACAATAGATACTGTGAAAAGGAAAGAAACTGTTCAAAAGGAAAGAACAACTGGGATGAAAGGAGAAAAGAAAGTCACAGTTTTGTCTACACTGTATATATATATATATATATATATATATATATATATATATATATATATGCTCAGATAATTATACCATTAATTTCTATTGATTTATCGAAAGGAACAACTAATGCTTAATATCTTTTGGCCAATTTTACATACTTATCTCTGGCAATCTGACCAATTACTTTTTTTAAAAAAATTTTTGTTTTATTGAAGTACAAATATCAATGAGACAGTTTTAAGATACCTTGACAAGATGGATTTGATAAATTAATACATTGTAAACTGTTTTCATATCATAGAAGGTGCATACATGATATTATACTTACAGACATTATTATAGCATATGACTCTATCAGTAAAGAAAGAGAGTGTAGCTATTTGCATATCTTATTTTTTATACCTAAATTACATCAAAGATTCAATAATTAATACTTCTACGTTGTTATGCTGACCAATTACTTTGAAGACAATATGCTATATAAGAGCCATTGTTGAATTCATATCATATTGTTTTTTGAACTTCTGCATAATTTCTAAAGTTTTTTCATTAATTTTATTCTCAATATAAAATTTTTAAAAATTCTTAATTTGAACATAACAATTCAGCAAGGGTAAATATCAACAATGTAGTTTAGGGCACAGCTCCCTCATGCCGCAAGATGTTTGGAACACTTTCTGGCACACAAATACGAGACTGGGAGTCGCCGCCTAGAAGATTAAACAGATGGGAACGAAGCAGGATCAAAGGGCACAAAGTCAAGCCATCCAGACCCTGCCAAGCTTGGCAGTGCTTCACTTCTCTGAGCGAGTCCTGCTCTTGATATTTTTAAAAATCATGAGAGTAAAATATTAAGACCTTATGCCTCAGCAATTAGCCAAAGTTTTCAATTCACACGACACTCTCAATCAAATGTAACACTTAACCTGTTTAAACATTTTTTTATGTTTTCAAACATCTTCCTAAACATGAGAAAGTAAAATTATTAAATCCCTTTAAATGCCTAAACTATCATTCTCTGATAAGTAGGAAGTGAAAATAGAGGTGAATTTTATGGGTGAAAAGTGGCATTACTAATTATGTGCACGTTTGGCTTAATTCATAAAGTCAGTTAATTGATTAAACACTAACTGAAGAATAAAGAATGATGGTTACATAGAAGATTTGTGGGGCTGGGAAAATAGCTCAGCAGTAATGATAGTGTCTGCCTGGAAAGTGAAAGGTCCTGAGTTTGATACTTGGTACCAAAAAAAAAAAAAAAAAAAGCAACAACAAGATTTGTGGGGAACATAGTTTAAATTCGTTGGTGAACTCATACAAAATGAATGTAGACATACATACACGTTTTAGTGACAGCACGGAAGAACACTGTATTAAAAAATTGGAGTTGGCAAAACATGAAATTCTATCATCACAGTTTTAAGTAATATATGCAGTTTTTAAAATAGAAACAGATTTAAGCACATTTTCTATTGTCAGAATTAACTGAATACTGTATATGTACTTGATAGCGAAAATTTTGATAATTTGACTTTTGCAATTTGAAACTCGTTTGAATCGTACACAGTTCAGTTGGTAACTTTGCAGCAGTGTTTTAACTATACAAAGAAATCTTTTTGGAAGATCCTTAGCAAAAAATCCTGTGTCTCTTAAGATCGTGCTGCAGTGTTTCCCACGCGTGTCCCTTGGCCCTGAGCTTGCCATACGACTCTCCACACTTCACTCCACCTGTGGAGCTGGCTCTGCTCCCGAGTCCCTCGCTGTGCGTGGAACGGTGCCACATCCACGGTAATGATTCGAATCAGCTTTGTCTCAACCTGCATAGGTAGTAACTCGGAGCCCTGGGACCTCGTGCAAGGACGAGCCAGCTCCCGGTGACGCCCATTTTTCTCCCCCAGGCTGAGCCAGGCATGCTGTCTGTGCATCTCCTCTTGAACACCATGCTCTCTGCTGCTGCTCTCTTGCGGCTAATGCACACAATCAGGAGACTGAATTTTCATGGTACTAAGGAGCAGAAAACCAGGTGGAGAAGGAGTAAAAAAATCTTTCACTGTTGATCTTGTTTTCTTCTTTGCCCCAGGGAACGTGATCACCATTTGTGAAAGCCCATTTGGAGACATTTTCAGAGTTGCAGGCCTCCTGACTCAGCCATTGTGCCCAGGCAAGTAGGTCCTAGAGCTGTATTGTGCTATGCTATTTTCAATAAAATAATAAAATATTTCCAAAAGCCCATTTGGAAATATTTATTATAATACTATAAACTTAAGATGAACACCATTTCTAGTGCTATAAAGCAGGCTATTTTTTCCCATAAAAATAATTCTACAGCTTCTCCCTCAACTAGGAGCAGATTCCATTCTACGGGGGTGTTCTGCATCCTCTTCTCTTTCTAGGTATGGGAGAAAACATACCTAGAAACTCCTCCTTTCAACCCAAACAAAAGACAGAAATTTAGGCCCTTCCACTTTATTTCACTGTAATATCACATTTCAACCCATAAAGCTCTTTGATGTGGTAATGGACATGGACTGTTACTTATTTTTTTTATTGTGGCAAATATTTGAGACAGCAAATATTAAAAAACAGAACAGGTTTATTTTGGTTCACAGTTTTGGAAATTTCAGCCTATGATTGGTGACTGGCTGGCACATTGCCTTTGGGCCTGTGGCAATCAGCACACTGTGGCAGGGGCACCTGGGAAAGGAGCACTGTTCACTTTTGGGGCCAGGAAAAAAAGTGCATGGGAGAGCGAGACAGGCCTAGTGTTCCACGGTCCTCGTTACGGGCGCATGCTCCATTTCTGGAAATTATCATTAGGCTCTGTTCATTGAGGATTGTGCAATCTCCCCAGGACTCCAAGCTGACCTGTTGGCACACCAGCCTTCAGGGACATTCCTGATCCACTTGATCAGAAATGGTTGACAGCCCCTTGGGTGAAGGGACAGTGCCCTTAGCATTGAATGTACTTTCAACCTCAGAAGTTTATAAGACCTTGAATATGTAAGCCACCCTCTTTCTCTTCTCTGTTTTGAGTCAATGCTGGAAATATAAATTTATGTTAATTCATAGATGAAAATGATAGATGATAGATGATAATGATAAAGATGAGCAAATTCTGATATCTATTCTGAGCTGTGGAAATTTTGCTGGCTAGAAAACTAGCACTATAATGAAAACTGGCAAAAATTAGTTTTCTGGATCGGAAACAAAACACTGTGTTACTAAGAGCAAGAAACATGAGCTAGATATTTACATCAAATCCCTTTGTCCGCCTGGGGCAACATATTGCATCATAGCTGACCAGCCTGAAGCTTAGGAACCTAAGGGTTTTGTAATGTAACGTGCATTTGCCAATTTTCCATCACAGTGATGAAATCCCCGACCTAACTCAGTTTAGAGAGGGGAGATATTCTGACTGAAAGCCTCACTCATGGCTGGCTGTTTCCACAGCTTGCAGCCCAAGGTGAAGCAAGAGCACCAGGTGAAGTGGGCTGGAGCAGCAAAGCTGTTCGTCTTGTGGCGGCGGGGAAGGGGGGAATGCGAGAGAAAGAGACAGAGAGGGCCCGGGGCAAGAAACACTTTGCACAGGCTGCCATCAGTGGATGACTTCCGTTGGCAGGCCCCAGCTCAGCTACCGAGCTGGGCATTCATGATCTTCTCTCTAGGCTTCCTGTGGCTCCTGAGCACTGGGTTCAAGTCTTCAACTCATTATCTTTAGGGAACACTTCAGATGTAGACCATAGCAGGACATAAGAGAAATCTGTCCTTTTCTTTTCCATAGTAAAATTTACCTTTATTATACTAGAGAGTAAATAAATACACCCTCCCCTCTCTCTTCCAGAACTGTTTACAAATGTCCTTTAGTCTTTTTTAAAAAATGTATTTAGTACAGGGTCTACAGGTCTCACTACATAGATCGGACATATAGTGATCCTCCTGTTTTCAGCCTCCCAAGCGCTGGGATTACAGGCACGTGCCACCACACCCATGATGCCCTGGAGTGAGGGGTGTCATGGCATGCCAGGGATTGAACTCTGGCTGCTGCATCTGCCTAAGCAGGAGCTTTAATCTGCTGAGCTATTTGGCTGGCCCTAATAAATTTATTTTGAGAGAGGGTCTTGATAAGTTGTCTAGGCTGAATTTAAATTTCCCATACTCCTGCCTCAGCCTCCCAGAAAACATTATAATATTAATGTATAAATGTCAAGCTCGGGCCAGCCAAATAGCTCAGCAGATTAAAGAGCCTGCAAGCAGGCATAGGGGCCAGGGGTTCTATCCCTGGACCTATAGTGCCGGGCCACCCCCTGGCGCACTGAGATGGCTATTGAGACTGGGGAGTGAGGGATGCATCTGTAATCCCAGCTCTTGGGAGGTGGTAAACAGGGGGATCACTAGGAGTCTGATCTAATAGTGAGACCCTGAACACCCTATAGACCCTTCCCTAAAATATAAATAAATAAATGTCAAGCTTTCCTCCAAATATTAATAAACTGAAATTTTAAAACAAAGTAGAAAAGCAAGGTAAGAATTTTGTGTGAGCTAGGACATAAAAAGATTAGATTTTAAATAATAGAATTAATGTCTAGAATATATAGACTTTAATTGCAGATATTCACACATGAAATGTGGTATTTACAAGTCCTGGGGTCTGAAAGTACCAGCTCTAGTTTTCTGAAGTTATATATTAGATAGTTATTTTTAGAAAAGAACAAAAAAATCATTATAGGAGTAGGTCACATTTTATGAAGTAATGTCTGGGAAAAAAAATCCACTGAAGTTACACAGCCAGTATTACTTTGTACAACATACTTGTTTCAGGATTGTTATTCAGACTGCTACTGGGTGTGGCTTCAGGGTGTTATTGTAAGTCAAAGAAAACACACTGACATGGTCACCAGGAGCTCCTCACTATTAACTCTTCATCTGTCCTTTATGCAGAATGGTTTTATGAATTCTACCTTCTCCTTTAAACCACATTCCCCCAGTTTCCTACCAGAGTCACTCTATTTGAAATCCAAACAATGAATAAAAAAATAAACACAAGTTACTTAATGTTTGAAAGTGCGCTGGAAAGAAACTTGGACTGAGAATAAAGAATTTGGGGATCAATTCCCAGTTTCTAAGCAGGATCGTAAACAAATAAATGAAGGAGCACACAAAAGCTTTCAGGCACTTTTCTTGTGTACATCTTCTCAAGTTTGCACAAAGAGCTAATGAACATTAAAAGTTAGAAGTCGATCGAGGGCACATCTCATGGCACCACAAGATGTAATCCACATAACTCAGACTGCACAATGGGAGAGCTTTGCTTTAAAACAACAAATAATTTGCAAGGAGTAGGGAAGGAGAAGGAAGCAGAGAGGAATGGGAGTCTTGAGATGCTGAACATATTATCTAAGTGAAAAACATGGTTCTTACTTAAATGTAAAGCAGACTAAAAACTGGGTTTTAGGAAGTGAATTAGTAAATTGGCCAGAATTAACAAATCATTGTCCTTTTAGAGATATAGTTATGAAATTGTGGATAAGTCTGAAGAGTTCTTATTCCTTTAGAGATACAAAAAAAATATTTTCTGAAATTCTCTTGAAGGTAACTCCCTATTAGCTGCCCAGTTATCTACAAATATCTAAGTTTCCTCTATTTTGTTATATAACTATAACAAGAAAAAAAAAGACCGTGGAAATAATGAGAAAATGCCAGCCCTTTTGTAACCTTGTGAAAGTAGCCATGGTTTCCCTCCTGGATTTATTGCTACCTTCTTTTAAATTCAATAACGATAACTCCAAATCTTTTGTACTACAATAGAAATAAATCCAATATTAAGAGAAGAATATCAAACTAAATCAAAAGTCTGAAATGAAGCTTTTCTGTCCAGAAAACTATGAGCAATGCCACCGAAATCAAAATGAATGACAGGGATATTTTTCTTTTCAAACATTTATGAGGGCCAGGCAGATAGCTCAGCAGACTAAAGAACCTGCTTAGGCATAGCGTGGAGGCTGGGGTTTGATCCCCGGCCTGCGGGAGCTGGACCCGCCCCCGGGGCACACTGAGAGCAATGGAGACTGGGCATGCTGGGGTGTGCCTGTAATCCCAGCGCTTGCGAGGTTGAAAACAGGAGAATCCCTACGAGTCCGATCTATATAGTGAGACCCTGTAGACCCTGTGGACCTTGTCCTAAATATGAAAAAAAAAATTTCTCTAGACGCTAATGGTCTCTACTTCTTCCCTAGTGTTTTTAAAAATTAATATGTGATTCAACGGTGTAACCGGGATATCGCTGCCCTCACTGACACTGTATCAGTCTCGTGCTGTAACACCGCCAAGCTATGTCCTCAAAACAGGCCAACCAAGACTTCATGAGTGAGAAGTAACAGCTCTCTGTTTCTGTGGAATCCTACAAGAAGAGCAAGCTAGAGTGAAGGGAGCAAAACACAGCGGTGATGCAAACTTTGATTGCGGGAACTAACAGCTTGGCATCAGTTTTGAGAAGTTATTACTGACATTTGGTGGTCTTGACTTAATTGTTGGACCCTATATAACATTAAACTAAAAGGGCACAATATGAGTGGGGCCAGAAAAAGGGGTGAACATAAAAGAAACATTTAAAAGGAAATGAATGTCTCAGGAAAACCAGAGGTGTTATCTCTTCTACAGAAAATTTATCATTTTCAAACCATTTATACTAACTATGGAGATCATTTGGGAGATCATTTGTCAAGATTAAATTGAGGGTGGTGTAAATTTTTAAAAATTTTCTTATTAGAACAGAGTTATCACAGGGAATAGTATGGGAGGCTCCATGATTGAGGAACAGGTCCATGGGCAATGTTTGTGTTTTTCTGTGTTCCTTGGTTCAAGTATTTTTACAGACTAATACTGAAATGTAGCAACAGGATAGTGCTTGTTATTACAGGCTCTTACTTACCCTAGAGAAATCAGGCATGATTATTCACCTCAAACAGAGGATTTCCTCTTATAAATGACCCAACGGGGAACAATCATTCATTCTTATAACTGTAGTTGATGATGTGAACATTGAAAAATCTTCCATCTTGAGCGACAAGTAGGAAGATAAAATATCAGTTGATACTTGTGTGAATTCTAAGTGTTCTGAGTATTAGATTTAAGTTAATGTGGGGATTTATTATAACAGCAGCAAATAAAAGCCATAGGATTGAGTGTATGCAAAAATCATTGGCTAAAAATCATAGGGCATATATGTTGCATATAACTTATCATATGGTGGGACACCTTGGAGAATGAAGTGGGCTGCTATTAATATGCTCTTAATTAGGTATGTAGGCAGAAATGATCATCTTTAAATATGCTGACTCCTAAATACATCAATTACAAGGCGAGAAAAACTCATTGTACCAAATTTTACCCATCTTAGAGCATTTATTGAAAATAACATGAATTTAAAATTCTCCATATTATCTTAGTTTGAATCAAGAATATTTTTATATTAAGCATTAGAATGAAAGAATAGCACAATTAGAGTTTTCACATATTTTACCCATAATTTCTCATTAATGGAAGTGATCATGGGAAGTATAGAATGTTCAGATATTCTAAAAATGAGGAACATTACAAAAATAATGTTATCCTTCCAAATAATTTCCCTCCTTTAGTTGATTTTATAGCTATCAGCAGTACAGCGAAATCTGACACTAGTTATTGTTTCAAATCCATTCATGTTACTGGTAGGTAAGTCATTTACCTTCTCAGAGTTGTAGCTTGTAGGTGACAGACAGCTCTTTTCCATCATGAGAAACTATCTACAGCAAGCACTCTGTCTCCTAATGCCAGAATCTGCTGCTCACTGCTGTCTGCCTCTGCCCTCTACTGAGAGGGGCTCTCTGTATATCTCCTGTTTGCCATAGATATTCAGAGCTCAGTATCTTTTCAAGTCTGTGTGAAGAAAGAATGCATATTTTATTGAGAATTTCATAAGGCAACAAATGGAGACATTTAACTTTGAGTACCCTAACCAAACAAACCAATAATCCTCCATCAGACGTGCCTTGACATAGATATTTTTAGAACTTACTAGTATCAGAATTTGTTCTCATTCTGGGTATGTTTAAACCCTTAATTCTCTGATCATGTGAACTGAGTTCTACTGTATAACTGACTAGTTTCAGTCAAAGGGCTGGGACAGAAGTAAAATG
This sequence comes from Ctenomys sociabilis, assembly GCA_004027165.1. Lineage (NCBI taxonomy): Eukaryota > Metazoa > Chordata > Mammalia > Rodentia > Ctenomyidae > Ctenomys > Ctenomys sociabilis. The sequence continues at coordinate 9,020 of PVKA01029773.1, forward strand.
TATTACTTTAAAGGTGAAGCATTTTATTGGACAAATAAAACCCACTCTTGTCCTGAACTACAGCAGTCATGGAAGGTTTTGGGTTTTTAGAGACAAAAGAGGGACTGCTGAGTGGCCACTGAAGAATAATTTGTGAGAAAGCCTATCACAAAGTCAGGACAGATAAAGCACTGAAGTGGAGGACTATGGGGTTTCCCACCTTGCTTGTACATTCTGTCTGGAATGCTTCTTTCCCTCATATCTCCAACTGGCACACTCAAAATGATCACTATTCTTTAAACAAGAGTTATCTCCAGTTCACTGACAGACCCTTCTTAAAATGTAATTTTTCCCATTCTCTGTGTATAGGCACATGCCTGCGCATAAGTAAAACAACATCTTATAAATTATGCTGTTAAAATTCTGTGACTATCTTGCTACAAGCATTTTGAGGAGGAGAGGCTCCTAAGGGAAGGTCTGCATGTAAGGTTCAAAGTCTATGAATTTCCTGAAATGTGACTCTTTTGTGGGGGCTGCTCACACCAGGGTGCATGCCATCTCCAGTGTTTATCCGATCTTCAGAACGAGTGTAAGTTTCTTTTTTTTTAAAGATGATAAACCTTGGATCATCTGGAGGAGCAGAATAGCTTGAAATAAGAGAAAAACCAAAGACCTAATCTTCTCTGGCTGCTACATTGATTCTTATTGTCCTGGATCCAGCAAAGTCTGAAGAACTGGTCATCCACTAATTAATTGACAAGAATCTAATGTGTATTCATTAAAATATAATTAATTAAGAGTGGCTGTATTTACTAGGTAAACAAGGTAATTTCAAGCAAGATCATTATCTTAGTTGCTTCTTTTTTTCTATTTAAAAATTACCGAAAGAAATGATTACTGATTTTTCTCTGGCTATGAACATACTTTTCACAGCATATACTTCTATCAGTTGGAACGAAGTCCCATTGGACTGGAAGTCATACACTTTTTGGGGCCATATTTAGATAGTAATACCAATAATCCCCCCTTCCTCTCCTTCTATTTCTTTCCTACTTCCGACTGTAACTAACACTCATTCTGGAAGATTTTCTGTATAGTACACAGCTAGGCTTTTGAAGGGCTGCCATTGGAATATAATTTCTCTTCAAATCAAGTGAACTACTTTGTAATTTAGCACCCAGAAGGTCTATATATATATATATATATATATATATATATATATATATATATATATATAATCTAACATTGTATGCCTTTAGGTGGTTGAAAATAATTTTTAAAAAATGTTCCTCCTTCTTTATGACCAAAAGTTCAAAGTTCATAAACATCTACTGAATCTTTTTATAAGATCTAGAATTACGAATTTCAGCACATATGCATATGTTAGTCAGCTTTCTTCAGCAGTACGATGTGCAACATCTGCAATTTAAAGGGGAAAAAGTTTATTTTAGGTTTCAGTTTCACAATTTCAGTCTGGGGCTGAGAAAGGGCATTGTGCCGAGGCACAGTGGAAGGAAGCTTCTTCATCAGTGGCAGGGAAGAAGCAGAGAGAGGAAGGGAGAACACAGGCGCAAGAGTCCCCCCTAGGCCACGCCCAGTGATGGATCCTTCGTCCAGCCCAGCCTCTGTGTAGTCCCTTTAGCTCCCGAGCTCACCAAGGAATCAATCCAATGATAAGTGTAGGGTATTCATGAGCCAATCACCTTCTGAATCCCCATCTCTGAACCCATGAAATTTGGGGGGACATTTTAGATCAGAAACAGAAATTTGTGAAATTTGGGGGGACATTTTAGATTACAAACAGTAAAAGCAGAATAATATTTCAAAACAAGGTAATAGGTGGGTAATAAAGGTTAATAAATTGCACATTACTTCCTTTAAAATACTCAGAGTACAAGATATTGTCACTTAATAATTTATATTTTAATTTTACTTAGTAATCTTATAAAAATGATTGCTCACAGAAATAGCTATTTTTAGACAATGTAATTTCTTTTTTTCTTTTTTTTTTTCTTTTTCCTGTAGTAGGGATTGAACTCAGGACCCTGCACTTGCCAGGCAAGCACTTATTCTACTGAGCTACCTTCTTGACCCCAAATAGATTTTTCTTTCTTTCTTTCTTTCTTTCTTTCTTTCTTTCTTTCTTTCTTTCTTTCTTTCTTTCTTTCTTTCTTTCTTCCTTCCTTCCTTCCTTCCTTCCTTCCTTCCTTCCTTTGTTCCTTCCTTTCTTTCTTTCTCAGTACCAGGGATCAAACTCAGGACCTTGTGCTTGCCAAGGAGGTGCTTATGCCGCTGAGTTATAACTCTGTCCCCTTGATGATGTAATTTCTGATAGTAGTATTATGCTTACAGCAAGAGACTGAATGAGGTGTACAGTACTGTTATGTAGATAAGTGATTTTCAAATTAATGTCTTTGAAACTCATGGAGATACTAACATGTAGATTCTTATATAGTAGCTACGGGTTGGGGCACAAGAGCTTGCATTTCTAGCAAGTCCTCAGACAACGCTGATTTGATGAATGACACTTTGACTAGCAAGAATCTGTACACAAAAACGACTCCACTTACTCAAAATAGGTATTATTTGTGCTGGCGTATTCTTCTGTGGTGCTTTGATAATTAACACTTCTCTCTCCACTTAGTAAATCTGCATTCTCAGTTTGGGACAAATCATACACAACTGTTATACTGCTGTTTGGTATAGTCTCATTCCAAGAATATATGAAATGAGAAAATATTTGTTCCAGAATACATACATAAAAGTTTTCAAATACATTTGAACCAAAGTCACACCAGCAGCACGCATCTTGCCAAGATCTCAGGCTTTACTAAATCATGCCAATTACAATTCCCCAAACTGTGCTGCACCTGGGCAGAGGAACACGTGCTAAGACATGTGTCCATACACACGTCATCAGATACAGTGAGGGAGATTGGAAGGAGAAGCGATCATGCCTGAACAGTCTGCCCAAAACATACCGTAAGTGTATTTTAAGGGGCTTATACAACTTTACCTCTTCCTATTAGTTTGGGATCTCTCTTCAATGACATTGGCCTTTGACAGTTTATGTCCTTTGATACATATCATTAGTTGGATCTATTACGACTTGTAAAAAATTGTCAATGGATTTTGGCAAGTGTGCTGAAAGCTTGCTTCTTGTTGCATTAAATTAAGATTGCATTAATGCCACAGAAACCTCTAATATGAGCCGATGCCAAGGTACTTTCAATTATTTGAGATTCCATCTTTCATTCAAAGTCTGAAGAAATGACTTTTAAGTTTCATGATTTTCACTTATAAAGAGGGGATGATAGTACCCACAGTCTCTAAAGTTTATGATGACAGTAGCTGGATAGCTTTGGAAATACTTCTAGCCCCATATCCCAATTCTCCGTGAAACCAGAGATTAGAACAACAGAAGCACCGATTTTACTTCTTTTAATTTAATTATGGATATTCTTGTTCAACTTAAGAAAGCATTTTGCACTTGGCATAGTGTTTAGCTTATCACATTTATGCTCATTGATTAGAAATATTATTAAAAAGTATAGTGTTTGCCTCTAAAATTCTATACTTTCAACACTTTATGATTTGGAAATTTACCATGATAATGGAAGTTTAATCATTAATCCTAATATGTCAGTTTTGTTGGATTAAAAAACACATCATCAGGCTGGCCAAGTAGCTCAGTGGATTAAAGTGCCTGCAAGCAGGTTCAGGGCTGGGGGGTTTGATCCCCAGGCCTGCTTTACCAGCCCCATCCCTGGGGCATGCTGAGATGGCAGTTGAGACTGCGTGTGGTGGTGCACTGCACATGTAATCCCCACTCTTGGGAGGCTGTAAACAGGTGGATCACTAAGAGTCTGATCTAGTAGTGAGAACCTAACATCTTCTAGACACTTCCCTAAAAATAAAAAATAAAAAACACCCAAAAAACAACAACAAAAACTTATCATCATATTAGTAAAGCACACTTCAGTGAGTGTCTGAGTATGGCGTATAGGTAGGGCCCTGGATACAGTTTATTTTCCCATTCCTTTCTGGTACTGTTCTCCATCTCCGCTTTCCAGCCTGCAAGAACTGAGCAGCCTCATGGATGATTCCGACCAGAGCTCAGATCTAAATGTGGATAGGAATGGAGACAGCAGAGACCCTGCTCAGGTTTCTGTTGAAAACAAGGACTCCATCTACAGTTGGACTAGAGGCCTTGTGTGTTAGACTATGGCAGAAAATTTAGCTACATTTTGATTAAGTTCAGAGACTAGATTAAATGCGGTAGATTTGTTAATCTGATGTGGGAAATTTTAGAACAACAATATTTGGGCTATGACATGGGTACTGCTGGTTATTTTTGGTCAGATGTACAGAAATAAGAAGAAAGGTGTCTTGAAGGCATCTGGTAAGTCAATATGATTTCTCCCATCACAGGCTCAAGATTGCAAAAGTTTTGATCTTTTATCTGATAAAAAGTCCCTGTCACCCTTTCTCAGGAAAGGCCTTCTAGGAAATTGGTTCTCTGGAATTTAATTCATTCTGCTCAGACACCCAGGCACTCAGAGACAGCTGCATGGAGACCTGGCTATTACTTCCACTGATGGCAGAACTTGGCATTATCCATGTGATGCTGACTGTACCAGCATGTAGAATAAAGGGCTGTGGAATCAGAGAGGTTATCATCCAAATTTAAAAAAGAAGGTCTGGGAGACCAAGCCAGAATGCCCTATTATGGCAGTCTGTGCAGCTGTAATCTGGGAAAGAAGCTAAAGATGCACTGGAACTCTAGGAAGTCTGAGACACTGAAGAGGTAGACCTCTGCAGACAAAAGCTACAGTTAGTGAATGGAGGCTACTCAAGAGAAAGCCCACGCGGACTACCTACAAATGACATTGCTACAAGGTCAGGGTGGGGAACTCCTGTTCTCTAGAACACGCATTCCTATACCATGTGCCCTGGCTTTTGGATATTTAGCTATTAGTTTTAATGTTTGCTTTGGTATGATTCTTTTCTATCCCCTTATTTCTCCATTTTAGAATGGGAATATTCATCTCATACTATTGTATTTTTGGATTATGTAATACTTTGACATTTACAGAAGTTTATAGCTGAGAATTTACTTTGAGTTTCAGAAAAGACTTTGACTCATACTTTGAAAAGTGCTGGAATTGTTGACTTTAGGGGAAGGAATCCTTGTGATTGATTCCAGCTGTAGACAAGATAGCAGCTGTACTACACTAGGGAACTTGAATTTGCTGTTATCTTTCTTTGGAGATTCATTGTGGTGTAAGCAGAGGTCTTTGGGTGTGAAGCTTACAACAAGTGGATTCTGAGCACTAGTTTTGTTATATTAAACTGGAGAAACCTAGCAGAGTAGTAAAGCATGCTCGTGGATGTTTCATTTAACTTGTGGGGTATAGAGGTTGGTGGGTACCGCATATGGTCCCTTAGCCATTGCTGTCTGATACTGTTTCTCTGCCCTGCTTACTAGCCACTGTGCACGGATCAGTTTTTCTCTTATTTGTCCTTTTACCATAGTGTACTTTCCTTTTAGCCTTCCATAGATTGAAAGCATGAGGCAATCCAATCTCTTCTCTTTCAAGATGAAGGTGTTGCATAATGTGTCCAGTGACGATAGGTGACTACTACAGAAAGAGAGTACTCTGCTGGGGTTTATTACTGATAGCCAGAGTTCACGAATCAACTATGGGCTTTCTGGAGACAGCTCGATGCGGAGGACAAAATGTCTCTGGGCTGAAAAATAAGTAATTGGTTTAAAATAAGGAACTACCATATGAAGGGAAGATGCCAGAAGGAGAGTGATTTTGAGGTGAAAATTGCTCAGGAAGGAATAATCAGCACTCTTTTCTCCCTTCTGTATAGGGTAAGGGTATAGGGTAATGTTTGCTTTCCGCCTAATTGTGGGGCAAGAGTCTCAAAGCTGACATTTCTAACAGTTTTCCAGGTAGTGCTGCATGCTCTATCTAGATGTAGGATGCATGATGTTATCTTATTACTAAGTCCTTTAGCTCTCCAATAGAAGTTAGTATGGATGTACTGCAGTGTGGGGAGAGGAAAGCGTAACAAGGATATCCTGGTTGGAATTGGCATGAACCCATGAGATCCTCTTGACAGAGATGGTACAAAGTAGCTCAGGCTTCAGACGTCTTTAAAATACCCCATGAAATCTATCCGTAGAAAGTGAGAACAACCCAGCAAGTCTATGGTATGAACTGTGCACTGGAGATAGAGACAGAGACTTATCATATCGTGTGTACCTGGAAAAGACTTTTTGGAACATAAATAAGGCCAGTCAAAAAGCTCAGGCCAGCCAAATAGCTCAGCAGATTAAAGCACCTGCAAGCAGGTGCAGGGGTCAGAGGTTTGATCCCCAGGCTTGCTGTTCCAGCCCTGACCCCAGAGCACATTGAGACAGCAATTGAGACTGGGTATGGTGGTGCATGCCTGTAATACCAGCTCTTGGGAGGCTGCCAATAAGCGGATCACTATGAGTCTGATCTAGTAGTGAGACCCCTGAACACCCTTTAGGCCCTTCCTTAAAACACACACACACACACACACACACACACACACACACATACACACACACACACACACCACAAAACAAAAACAAAAGAAATTGGGTAAATTAATAGGTCAGAATTTGAGCTTCGGTTACACCAAGACATCCAAGATCAGTTCTGTGACAAAATGGGGAGGCTGTGAAATAATTTCTGTCCCTGATCACAAGAATATGTGCTGAGTTAGAATTCTACATTTTAATGTGATTTATTAGTTATATAAAAGAGACTTAGGTTTCAATAATTTTTTAATGTCAATAATTAACTTCAATAGTTTTTAAACTTTAAGTCACAAAAAATGTATCAAAAGGTCTGAAAACCCTTTGGCAATATTATTTTTTCTTATTGCCCTGTTCATGAGACGTTGGGGATGGAGGATATACATGAGTCATATTCCCATGATTGAAACAACCTAGCTGACACCTGCAAGTTGAAGGAAGAGATATTCGTTCCTGCTCAATCTTTTCAGCGGATTCCGTCTGTAGCTGTGTATCTCTCTCTTTTTTTTTTTTTGTCTTTTTGAGACAGGGTCTCACTATGCAGCTCAAGCTGGCCTTAAGCTCACTTTGTAGCTCAGACTGGTCTCGAACTCACAACAATCCTCCTGCCTCAGCCTCCCAAGTGCTGGGATTACAGGCCTGCGCCACCACGCCCGGCTTGTAGCTGTCTATCTCTGAGGCGGAATGGGCATGGCAGAAGGCATGGTGGAGGACAGCTGCTGGACACATGGCACATGGCAGCCTGAAACAGAGGCAGGAGCAGCTGGGGTGGGAGAATGCCCCAGTGGCTGTCTCTCCTCACCAGGAAGCCCCACCTCCTGGAAGCACTCTTAACTAAGAGTGCTTTTTTTTTAATTGAATATTTCTTCTTTTTAAAAAAAATAATTTTATTGAGAAACAAAGAGCAGTGAGACAATATCACAACTGATTACTAGCACATTTTCAATAATTAATACATTGCATATAGTTGTCTGCATAGTTATTTGTTGTACAAGATGCAGACATGATATCCTGTCCAAACATTATTAGAACAAACCTCTCTATTCATTTAATGAAGAGAATGGAACTGTGTATCTGTCCTAAGTATTTTGAGTATACAGATACAAAATGGTCATTCATTTCTATCCCACTTTTTTGGTTAACTTTGTCAGAGAAAGGCATTCCATTGTCATTTAAATACTGTAGGTGCATGAATTCAACAAAATATCACAATATAGTCCAATAATCCATAATAGTAGTGGGTTTTCTGTAAGACTGGCAATGTCCAAAGTTGTTGACTTGAGCCTTTTACAGCTCAGCATATTAATATGGCTTTATTTTTTATACTTTGTTTTCATACTTTTCTGCTGGATGGTTAAGACCAAGATAAAGCAAGACATATATAATAAGAAATGTAACTTTTGTATTGATAAAGTCAGTCAAATACCCTTGGGGTTTAACCTGAAACCCTGTACTGAAGCACGTAGATCCTTTGTCAGTGTCAGCCATGAGGATGAGTCACGGCCATTGTGTGACCAATTCACTTTCTGTGGAAGCCTGAGTGAATGTTTTCACTCCATGTGACTCTCCTTAGGCACACTCTACATCGTCAATCACTTTCCTCTGTGGCCCCATAATCTCCTTGATCAGATAGGTTCTCCTATGTCCTGACTCCTCACTGACCTTGAAAGGGTGGGGCCAAACTGTTGGCTGTCCTTTCAGCCCTTCTTTTTCTCTAATTTTTGGTATGTAAACTTAGGCTGTTAACCGTCCAGGAGAGAGGCTTATTATTGTTACCCTACAACATAAGCAGCTGAACTTTACTTCATTATCTGTCTGGATATCAAATATTTTAGACACAACATGGAACAGTATTTTCCATCAGATATTGATGTGTTATACTTTGAGTCCCTCTAGTATATGAAGAAAAAAGATTAAAAAGATAAAAGTATTTAAAAAATAAGAATAAGCATTTAGATATTTTTACACAGAAATTTAGAAATCTAACAATGTATAGCCTTGTAGCAGGACAGTCCTGTGACATTATTATTATTATTTTTTTGTCTCTTGAATTCATTGATTACCCTTTTTTTTGAAAAAAGCAAATATTTACTTGAGAGACAGTATGGCAGTAATTGGTATGTCATGAAAATTAGTATGTAATTAGAAGACCAGAATGACAGGCATTCCAAGCGTGACCTTACCATTACACATTGCTTTCTTCAGTGCAGTTGCTTAGTTCACACGTATCAGCATATATAGTTAGTCAGGGTGAGAATCCTACTAATTAACTGCTAGTTTCAAAAACATGCTGAAGATTCTCAGGACCACTGCCTTTCCTATCTTGTGCATATAAATATATGACTTTGTCCTTGTCATGTTTTGTAGCTTTTCTCCTTGCCCTCTCTTTATTGTCTATTCCTCAAGTTCCCACCTTCCTTTTAATTGTGTTATGCCTTTCTATTTTTATTCCTTCCTTTGAGTTCTTATACTAGGGAGACTCTACAATATTTACACATGTGGATCTGGTTTATTTCATTTATGAGTATATCTTCAAGTAGCATCCACTTATATATAAAGGCTTACAGTTTTTCATTCTTTAGAGCTGAATAGTACTCCATTGCATAAAAGTACCACATCTTTTTTATCCATTCCTCAAGTGAAGGGCATTTTTGTTGTTTCTAAGATTTGGCTGGCATATAGCTAAGAGCTTGCTAACACATCCAACTGAACTCCTCTTGGCCAAGAGCTCATCTATCCATCTGGGCTGTGAATTCATCAGTGGACCTAAGCTGTGGGCTCCTCAGTGTGGCAGTGTGCTTAGTGCCCTCATGGTCTTTCACCTCCCGAAAGACTCACCTTTAAGCCCATGAGCTGTGATCATAGTTGTGAGAGGACAAGGTAGCACTTTTACTTATCTAAGATAGACATAGGATTCTTCAGTCAAACCTGTAATGCTTTTCCAAGATTTATTTTCTCTATATTCAAATTTTGGCACAGTTTTAACTAAAATAGCCAATGTCTCAACCATTATTTTTTGCCATATTTTGTGAAAGTTCTATGAAAGAAAATAAGTTTGGTTTTTAAAACTCTTGAATAGTGTACAAAGAGTTAGTAGCTTCATACATTTATTAGCCAATGACTTATTAAGCAAATAGATCTTCTGTTGTCCACCATATTCTCCCCTGCCCCACATGCTCCGTTGGTCTCGCACGGTGTAGGGAGCACAGTGGTTAAGAATGCTGCACTTGGAGACAGACATCCAAAGCGCAGAGGGGCTCAGCAACTCTGTGAATTTGTACAAGGAACTAAATACATCCATGTAAAAATGTCTTCGTGTGTAAAATGGAAATAATCTAAACACCTGCCTCATATAGCTACTATGATGAAGTTAACTATCCTAAATGCAAACATATAGTAATTAGCATTTTTAAATTTTTTTTTTTATTTTTTATTTTTTATTTTGTTTTTTGTCTTTTTGAGACAGGGTCTCACTATGCAGTTCAGACTGGCCTTAAGCTCACTTTGTAGCTCAGGCTAGTCTCGAACTCACAATAATCCTCCTGCCTCAGCCTCCCAAGTGCTGGGGATTACAGGCATGTGCCACCAGGCCCAGCTCATTAGAGATGATTGCTCTTTTTTTTTTTTTTTTTTTTTTTTTTGCAGAACCAGGGATTGAACTCAGGCCCTTGCACTTACCAGGGAAGTGCTTATTCCACTGAGCCATCTCCCTGGTTCAGTAATTAGCATTTAGCAATGTTAGGTTCTCCCTCTATTACTGGTATTGCTATTATTGTCCTATCCTATTATTCTTATTCTATCCTCTATACTCTTATGTAATAAGGCTTTGAGTGATTAATTTTAGTCATACTGTTCTATTGTCACACCATTTTAGTCATGCTAATTGAAGTTCTGCCATCTCATTCTGTTGCAAAGCACAGATTTCAAGTTGATTAAAATAATTCCAATTTCCTTAATTTGCTTCCCCCAGTTTTTCTTCTTGCACATCAGTGATTTTTATAATGTTTCTCTTTAATTTGTACACTGTTGTTTTCTATACCTTCATGTGCACAGGTTCATAGATTCTTCTAGGAATTGTGTTAAAACGATGGCTCTTGTCTTATTTCTGTCATTGCTGAGACAAGATACCTGACACCTCAACCTGAGGAAGGAAAGGAGCATTTCAGCCCAGTTCGTGGAGGCACGGCTCACAGCAGCTGGTGCCAAGGCAGGATGCTAAGGCAGAGGCATCTAGCGGAAAACCAGTCTCCGGCGTGGCAAGGAGGAGCCAGGAGTGAAGCAGCAGCACAGGCTTCCCTTCCCTCTGGTCTTTCATTTTGCATGCAGGCTGCAGGTCCACGGGTCAGTGCTACCCACACCTGTGGGCCTTCACAGTATCTAAACCAGAGCTATGCTACACCCATCAGTGAACTAATTTACTGACACACATGCCCTTAGTCTCAGTATCATAAACCCTATCCAGCCGTCTCAGGAAAGCCCCAGTTATGCGTGCACAAGGCTTTTGGGGTCATGTAGATACAGGCCGTGACTCTTCTCATTCTTGATGTTTATATAAACTTGCAGATTACCCTCGTAGTGCAGGGAATATACCTTGAAAATAACTTTTGTATGGAAGTTATAATAACAGCTACAGCAGCAGCAGCAGCAATAAATAGTTACTGCTGTCACTTGAAGCACACTTAATCTCTCAAGAGTATTCTCGGTGCTTCAGATGAACTGACTTCATTTTCCAGCAAGACTTTAAGGGAAGTAACATGGTGTTTATGCTGTGCTAGATGGGGAAACTGAGGAATACAGAGGGTAAGTAATGTGCCCAAGCACTGTACGTGTTGCTATGGGACCTACTATGAAAACTTGCCAGTAGCTTATTTGGATTAATTATATTATTAAACTATTCCTGCATCTCATAATTATTGAGCCATTTCTTTGCCTTCAGAGCCTGTGAAGGTTAGAATGGAGGTGGTGCTGAACTGCACTGCGCAACAGCAAAGCACTGCTCAGAGGGGGCCCTGAGCGCTCAGTATGGGGCTGAAACAAGAGGAGCTCGGGGATGACTCGTGAGTGTCAAGTACACAACAGGATAAAGTAAGCTATTCAGTTTATGGATGTTATAATAATTACACATTGTTATGGTTTGTGTACAGGTGTCCCCACAAAGCCTCATGCAGTCCTGCCACGGCTTCTGGAGTTAATGATTGATTACTGTGGGGAGTGGGTGCTGCACCTGCCCTGGGGCAGGTAATCTGCATTACAATGTCAGGAGGGAAGAGAAGCTGGCCGCTTGATCTGCAGCCACTCCTGGCTTTGCTCTCTTGCTCTTTGCGGTTCTGTGAAAGGTTGCTCTCTGCCAGGTGCCACTCTGCCTAGGAGCCAGCTGAGTCAGCTGAGCACTGACTGAAATCTCCATCAACTGTGAGCTAAATAAACCTTTCCTTCCTCCATTTTGAGTGTCGAGTATTTGTCCTAGCAAGGAGAGAAAAGTAACTAAAACACACATTGACATAAATAAAATGATGTTTGATATATATAGCTAAATACAACATACTTTAAGACATGCTTTCAGCAGGTTTTTATGAAGCTAGTTTGTAATTTAAAATTCTATTTGAATCTCCCTGTATGTCTTAAGTGGACTGGGCTTGTGCAAAGCTCCTAACACAGGTAAGTGGGTAGCATTCTTGCTCCACAGCTTGCTAACTGGTGTGTGCACAAAGCTCAAGAGACAAGACCTGTACAAGGCTCAGGGAACGTGGCTGAGTATGAGCCACTTTCACGTGTGGGTGACCTGGGGTCTGACAAGGAGGCTGGCCTTGGCTGCCTTCCCTGGGCAGGGACACTGATCCTTGGGACTGAGTTCCCGTGAGAGCCTTGAAACCTTTACTACTGAGCCAGTGACAGTGAGCGAGTGTGTCAGATTTTAGTATGAAAGTGCCTCGTTTCAAACTGTAGAAGGCATTGTTCATTCTTCCAAGGTATTATTTTCTGCCTGTAACTTGAAGGAGGGGAATAGATTTATTTTGCTTTTTGCAAGATTTAAAGTCAGATAATTTTTTGCTAAGTGATAAACACAGGAGAATTAATTAGTAGAGTGACATGGTTTAATTTACACGGCGGCAGCATGGGGGGGGAGTTCCAAAATGTATAAATAAACGTATGAAGTAAATATTTTCTGTTGGTTAATTTTATAAGCTATAGGTTTTCTGTTAACAAACATTTAGCACTCCTTGTTCAGAGAACTTCAGGGGTTCAGATTTTCCCTCTTTTATTGGTATAGTTATCAAACTATACAAAAAGAGAATGAACAATTCTTTTTTTGCCTATAAATAAATCTCCAAAAACCAATCAAACAAGTCAAAAGCTAACAATTCTCTGTGCCTTCCTGGGGACTTCTGAGCCACACACAGTTAGAGAATGGCTGATCTGAGGCTTTGTTTCCTATTTAAAATTTATTTATTTAATTATTTTTTTTTGTCTTTTTGAGACAGGGTTTCACTATGCAGTTAAGGTTGGCCTGAAGCTCACTTTGTAGCTCAGGTTGGTCTCGAACTCACAACAATCCTCCTGCCTCAGCCTCCCGAGTGCTGGGATTACAGGCCTGCGCCACCACGCCCGGCCACTATTTAAAATTTAGAAGTTAATCCTGTTTATTTAAAATAAATTCCCATCTCAGAAGTAGAAATGTTCATTATTCAAGAGCACAGTCATGTGGACAGATTTAAAATTTTTGCTTGCTAGAATATAAAATAACAAAGCTATGAATAATGATTTTAGGTATAGAATGGATGAGACTAATTTTTATATCAACTGTGGAAAAATATAGTCTTAGTCAAAATAAGCTTTTCATTGATATGACTAAAGCTGATGAAATTTAGGAGAATTTAATTTTTTTTTTTTTTTTTTTTTTTTTTTGCAGAACCGGAGATTGAACTCAGGGCCTTGCGCCTGCCAGGGAAGCGCTTATTCCACTGAGTCATCTCCCCGGCCTTTAATTTTGGTTTTATAAATTTTTCTTTTGGCTGTAGAAATAATTTATCATATGATAAACTAAAATCTTTATATACTCAATTACTATGGCATGCCCATTGGCAGGTATTTAAGAAAGAATACTTCACAAAAATAAATATCCCGGTAACTAATCTTTCATATATTCTCATTAATTTCAGAGCTTAATTATATGCTAATTTGTACACATGTTTGTGGTTTTTAAAATTTTGTAATGATAGGTCATCTTAATATCAGCTCAAAAATATATCAGGCTAGGGAGATAGCTCAGTAGAATAAGTGCTTGCCTGGCAAGTGCAAAGGCCTGAGTTCAATCCCTAGTTCTGCCAAAAAAAAAAAAGAAAAAAAAATATATAAACTTAATACACAAAGAATGAACACAGTGAAAGCAAACAAGTGATGGATAGCTTTTAAAACTTTGAATCTATGTTAAATTTCAATCTGACATTTTGTACTTATGATTTGGCCCAAAACACAGCTTAAACCAGATGGCAAAAGTGCACAATGGGGTGTTATGAATTACTAATATGACAGGGTTTGATTACTTTATCAGTGTATCATGTATTCAAGTTCTTTTCTTTTGTGCAAGTAATAAAATCATTTGATAATTTAAAAAGTTTATGTGGTAAGAATTTGTCTTTAAAAAGTTGAAACAAAAATGTCTTTGAAATATTAAAAGAAATATTTAGCAATATGAAACTTATAGCATTTGGAAATAGCTTAACTTTGCTCTATAAGGATTTTACTTCAGTGTACTATAGACACTCATTTAATACCATATTTTCCTCTTTTCAAGAAACTAACTTGCATTTGTTTCCTTAATTAAAAGTATGATTCACTTTCATAATGTTATTCCCGTATAAATAGCAAACTTTTATTTTATCAATCAATTAATTCTTATTTTAAAGAGAAAAACAATAGAAATTACAGAATTTCAAAACAAGATAGTAAGAGATTAACAGTAGTTAACATAATGTGTATTGTTATCTTCAAAGAGTTCTTCAGATTTCCAGATATAGGTATGGAAAATTGATCAAACAATATAAGCACAAATCATTCTTTTCAATGAACTAACAGAAATTAGTGGTATAATTAGTATCATATATATATTTTTTTCTCCCTTTCCCCATTCCAATTGTTCTTTCAGAGCATCTTATTTTACTTTTATTATTTTTGGTGGTGCCAGGGATTAACTCAGGACCTTGAGCTTAGCAGGCAAGCACTTATCCCACTGAGCTACCTCCCTGGTTGAGCAGTTTTTTATTTTATTACTATCTTTTGGTGTCAGGAATCAAATTCAGGACCTCATGCTTGCCAGGAAGGTGCTGTGCCACTGAGAAATATCCTTGGCCCCAAATTTTGATTTTAAAAGCGATTCAAGGGCAGGGGAGTTGGCTGAGTAGAATCAACGCTTCCCTGGCAAGTGTAAGGGCCTGACTTCGATCCCTGGTTCCACCTAAATAAATGAATAAGATTCAACACTATGTGAAAACGTCCAATTTAAGGATACACAGGCCTCCTTCAGGAAGTCTCTCATAGAACTGGAGTCACTGTGGGGATCATTTTTCAGAAAGGAGCATTTGTGTTTGAAGTTGTTCACAAATTGCAATGAAGATACAGACAGAAAAGAACACTGCATCTATTGAGAGCAAGATGCTCTTCCTGGTGTAGGGATTTGGTCGTGTCATAGGCTTATTTCTTTAAAAGGTCAAGCTAAACTTCTTTGTGTGATTGTTTGTCCTCTCCTGAGCCAGTCATATACACAAAAGATCCATTTGACTTGTAAAAAAAATTCAGCTCTGAAAGAATAAAGGATTTTATAAGCTAACGTCATATTAAAATCTTAATATATAATTCATGAACCTGATAGCTGCTCACAGAATTTAGTCCTTCTCAAATATTTGAGGAGTTCTTAGGTGTGGTTGTTCTATTACTTTTTTTCTTATCTTGTTTGAATTTCTTTTGCTTTATTGCTAAATAAACACAGCGTGGCACTTAACATTTTCCTTGATCTCTCTTTTACAAATATTTTAGATATAACTCATAGGCAATAAGCAGAATTCCCCTCTTGGGTCACGCACTTTGACATTAAATTATATATATATAATGAAGCTGTTTGAAAAGAAAACATTAAATTACTTAAAAATCCCACTATAATGATATAATCATTGTATATATTTGGGAGGATACATCTTCAGATATTTTTGTGCATATTAACCATAAACATCTAGCTGTATCTTTGTCTATGTCTATATAAGGATTATATTTGCATAGAATTCTTGTTTTGTTATATTTTTTTTTGGTTTGACAGAAAAAACAAAAATCAAAACTTTTAACAGAGGAATCTTAAGATGTTCATTTTATTTTTTAATGTTGTAGGAGATATAGGGAGGTAGAATGTATGCTTTTGGAATTTTATTTAACTATATACATTAAAATCTTTTGGCTCTGCATTGAAAATATTTTACCTTTCTTTTTAACCATTGTAAGGTTTCATGTTTTTTGCGGGGAGGGGTCTCACTGTGTAGCTCAGTCTGGCCTTGGACTCAGTGGGGGTCCTGCTGCCTCAGCTTCCTGCTTGCGGGGTTACAGATGTGCAGCTGGACACTGCAGGTGTGTACAGTATCTGACTAGTTGAATGCTATTTTGCTCAGTTAGACAGTAGTCTCCTTTGGAATAGTGGCTGAGCCAAGTAATTTTTGAATTTCTGTGGTTAGGCACGAAAATATGTTAAAAATTTATGCTGAGTATTTTAGAAAAATCTAATCATCGTTTGATAATTAGCTACCTTTGAAAAGTGTGTCCTGAAGGAGGAAAAGGAAACAACTGGGATCTGTCCCTCAGTGTTCGAGCGGAGGATTAACAAAGCCAAATGAGTCCAGGCAGCCAAAATAAAGACTTCCACAGCAGCTGGGCGGGACAGCCAGACCTTTAAGCCCATGACTCTGGGAGTGAAGCAGGAAGAGCCCAAATTCAAGCCCAGACTGAACAATTTAGCAAATTAAGTTAAGGAGCCCCTATCTCAAAATAGCATTCTTTTCGTTACTCTTCGCTCACTACTGAGATAAAATACCTGCCATTCACAGTTAAAAGTTAAAGTTAAAACTCAGGGCCTGTGGAGGTTGCAGTCCACAGTGGCACGGCTCCAAGGCAGAGTGGCACACGGCAGAGGGCAGCAGTTCATGGCGGTCTACGACATCAAACAAGCGGGAAGTTTGGGCTTGGGGGAGAGACACTGAGGCACAGAGCGATTTCAGTCTCTCATGTTGCAACCCTACCCGCTCTAGGACAGGCCTCACACCTCGGTCACAGCATTAGACTGTCAGTGAGTCACTAACTCCAGATTCAGCCACCTCTGAAAGACCCACCTCCATTGCCTCCACGCAGACACAAGCCATAACAGCCACAGAAGGAAAACTGAAGATTTTCATTCTAACTATGAATAGAGACAGTGATCCTGGGCATGTGAACTCATAGACATTTTAAAATAAATATTTGGAATTAAACTGATGACTTCAAAGTAATGTCACTATGACTTATTATAGTTCCCCAGTGATTTTTCATTGACTATGGTTTTGAGGTATTTAGAAAATATCTTCCAAAATACCTTTTACCCCATGAAGACTCACTTAAATATAAAGGAAGAAAAGTGTATTTACTGCTATTACTACCCCCAAACACACACAGGAGGATCACAAGTTCGAGGATAGCCCAGGCAGTTCAGCCCCTTAGAGAAACACTGTCTGAAAATAAACAATAAAAAAGGGCTAGGATGCAAGCAAGTGTGAAAGCCTTGGGTTTGACCATAGAACTGGAGAGGAAGATAAGTTAGTCAAATATGCTGAAACTTGGCATCTTCCAAGTGAGAGAAATGAAGAGAAAGCAGCAATGCACCACTTCATCCTTCAGAGATTTAGGCTGGGAGGTTCTGATGTCATAATGTAACTTTCTAGGCCAGTGCATAAGCATGTTTCTCCACTGCGGTCAGCTCTGACAGGAGGAAGTATGGGTGAGTCTGACAGAACCTGAGCTTAGAGTAGACACCCGTCATTGCCAGTCACATTCTGTGATGGAAAATATCACCTTCCTATATTTAGGAAGCTGGAGCATTTTTTCCCCCTCTTTTTGAGACAGGTTGTGCAGGCTGGCCGCAAACTCATTATCCCAGGCTGGCTTTAAACTTGCAGTACTCCTCCTGCCTCAGCCTCCCAACTGCTGGGATTATTGGTGTGCACCGCCATACCTGACAAGGAGCATTAATGTCAATTACATACACAGAAGAAAAGGGAGATTTGGGTAAGTTCTTGGGTAAGGTTTAACACCATTTGCAAAATTTCCCTTGCTTTTCCAAAGATCAGATGCTCTTTATTGGTAGTGCATAAAATTTTCCCACCCTCAATGGGAAATGGTGAATGACTGACATATCATATGTAGGGCAATCAGATTTGGATCCTGGAAATTAGAAAGTGAAATTCTGAGGCAGCATTTGTGGCTGGTGTTACACCCATTGAATTAATGAACTTCCAGCATAGAGGAGGCAGGGATGCAATGAGAGTGAACTGAAAGAATACAGAAGGGCTGCGTTTCTGTTGACTTCCCTCTTGCTGATTCCAGACCCTTTGCAAATGCTGAACAGTCAGTCTTTGAAATCTCCTTTTGATTAAGGTAACTCAAGGGATGTTTTGGTATCTAAAGTGAGATTTTAATGAATACAGATGTGATGGTGAAAAATGTCTACTGGAAGGAGAGGGCTTAGATAAGCCAATTATTAACCCCGTCCTCCCACGTGTTATGTCACCATTTCAGAAAATTGTATGTGTTTTCCCATCTGGAAAATGTGAACAATATCTAATGCTTTCATTATCTTTGTAGTTTTTAACAGCAAGCTAAGTAAAACACAGAAGAAGATGACAGATGTAAGTATACATCCCATGAATGACATTCTCATTATGTTAGTGAGGGTGATGATTATAATGTTTCAGATACTGGTGGCTATTATTTTCTGCTATGTGTTTTTAGTTGACCTGCTGTAGGCAGTATTTTCTCAGATTTCCACACGAAAACAAAACCAAATGAAAAAAAGATGTTTCTCACTTAAGAACCTGAACTACTATGCCAACTTCTGTCACCTGTAGATATCTAAAGACCAGTACATGAAGAAGTTTTAGAAAACATTTTAAATCAAATGGTGCCAATTGAACAAGAAAAAGGTATTTTTGTAATTGTTACAGATTTTTTGAGTGACCAACACTTTCTAAAATCCATTCTGTAGAACATAATTACATATATAGTTCATTGTTTTATCCTGTGTTTTTAAAAGCAAGAGCTAAAAAGTCAGAAAACTAAATGACTTCACAATGTATCTGCCCCTCTTAAGAAAGGGGAAAAATGGTAAA
>PVKA01029774.1:0-27961 GCA_004027165.1 Ctenomys sociabilis
GTTTATTTCAGTAAAAAATAATGCAAAATAAAAATATCTTAAAAATGTGACATTTGGGGAAAGTTTCACTGATTATCCTGAAATTAATTCTGCTTTAATAATCAGTATTTAGTAGGGTGTGGTGCACGCCTGTAATCTCAGCAACTCAGGAAGCTGAATTCAAGGTCAGTGAAGACTCAGGACATAAGAGAACCTGTACTGTAACATCCTGTAACTCAGTGATGTCCCAGATTTTCTGATCAAGGATTATGGGGCCACAGAGGAAAGGGATCAACAATGTAGAGTGTGCCTAAGGAGAGTCACATGGAGAGAAAACATTCTCTCAGGCTTTCACAGAGAGCAAACTGCTCAAGCAATGGCTGTGACTCATTCACATGGCTGACACTGACAAAGGATCTACAAACTGAGGTGCAAGGTTTCAGGGTAAATCCTGAGGGGATTTGACTGACCTTGTCAGATACAAAAGTTACATTTCTTGTTATATAGGTCTTGTTTTATCTTGGTCTTAACCATCCAACAGAAAATATAAAAACAAGGTATAAAAAGTAAAGCCATATTAATATGCTGAGCTGTAAAAGGCTCCAGTCAACAACTTCTTACATTGCCAGTCCTATGGATAACCCACCACTATTGTGGACTACTGAACTATATTGGATTATTTTGCTGAATTCACATACCTACAATATTTAAATGGCAATGTAATACCCATCTTTGACAAAACTAAACAAAAAGGGGAATATAAATGAAAGATTATTTTGTGTCTGTATATACAACAAAACAGAATAGATATACAGCTACTTTCTCTTAATTCAATGAGAAGAAAGATTTGTACTAATAGTGTTTGGACAGGATATCATGTCTGAATCTTGCATTATGGATACAAGATTCTACGATACCAAGAAGACAACAATATGCAATGTACTAATTATTGAAACTGTGTCATAGCTATTTGTTTCTCAATAAAATTCATTAAAAGAAAAAAAGGAAGCTGGGGCAAGAGGATCACTTTCTACATAGTGAGTTCAAGGACACCCTGAACTACATGAAACCCTCTCAAAAAAAAAAAAAAAAGATCCCTTCCCCAAAATAACACAATGACAACAAACAAATCAAAGGGACATTAAAAATACTATGTAAAATTACTTTCATGTTACTTGCATAATGTTTATGCTATATACATGAATTTTGTTTCTGGACTTGGATCTCATAATGAAGGCATTTCATTATTTCATTATGTAGGCCAGAGAGATGGCTCAGTAAAATATTAGAAAATCTGAAATCTCAAATACTTCTGGTTCCTAAGATTTTAGATCAGGAAAATTCAGCTTGTACAAACAATACACCTTAAATTTCTAAAAGGAAACTTATTTGTATACCTTATTTCTTCTAAGAATGACAAGAGTTCAACAGATCTCTATCCCACTGAGAAATAACAACCTTCTGATTTTTCCTTATATATATGTATCAAAAAGCTAGAGTCATAAAAAATTCTTACCTGAAATTCTCTAAAACAAAAGTAGCTGAATCATAAGATGGTACTAATTCACTAAAAATAAGCAAAAGGAAACAAATTATTTGGTTTATGAAATCTAAATGTCATTTAGTTAAAACCTTTTGGATACACTCAAGACATTTCTAGGTAAATGAATATACCTTGAGACCATACTCTTCAGTGAAATAAATCTGACACATGCAAATACTACACTGTTGCTCTGGTGTGAAAAACTTCAAAGTGTAAATACGGAACAAAACATATAATAGGTATTTCAAAATAATAAAGTGTTCAGTGGGGTGGGGAATGAAGAGGGTGGAGTAAAAAAAAGAGAAAAGAAAAAAAATTGAGACAAAACTTTTGTAACTGAGGAGGGCAGGAGTGGTTATGGTTGATGGAAGGGTAAGGGAATGGGAAAAAATAAAAGAATTAAGTTATATTGTGTATAGTTACAAATTCTCTATGATGTGATCCTTATGTATATCTAAAATCTACCAATCAAATCTGATTGAAAAAAATCCTTCAGTAATATCTTGAAAATTTTAAACTAATCCTTACAAAATATTTCTAAACCCTTACTAAACTTAACATTAATTCTAATGAGTACATAAAACCATTAAAATGTACAATTCAATTGTAAATAAAACTACTCTTAAAGTATTTTTTAAAAGGCAATGTATGATTAACTATTTAAATAAACACGAGACTTAAAAAAGTAGTCATGGAAACAGCAATATTGATACACAGGACTATGAATTATGAAACAAAACAAATTGGCTTAAAATGAAAAGGAAAAAGATTTATAAGATCTAAAATGTAATAGCAAAGGTTAAAAAAGAATTTCACAGTATCCAAATTTTCTTTTTCAGAACAAATTAGTGAGTATATTAATAGAACTAAGTACTTTGAAACTATTTACTAGCAAATACACTGGTACCTCGAACTTAATTTGTCTTCTGATTCAGGGAAAGATGACTTCATTTGTGTTTGCATGGGGGAAGATGGCCAAGGCTGCATTTGTCACCCAATGTGGAGTTCACGAACAAAAGCAAAATTTTGTTGACTACTTTTAAGAACTGAATAGAAGCATTTGTGAAATGAGGTATTAGAGTAAATCTATAGACTTTTAACAGGATACACAAAACCATTTAGTGGGCAACTGAGATGAACATTAACATGTTCTTGGCAAGACAAGATTATCACAAGTAACTTTAGTTCCATGCAATCCTTCTAAAAAGAACTGAACTATAAACCCTAGGTGGGCTATAGGATAATTTAACCTACTTTACATCCATGATGGATTGTGGTACTGTTTATTAGAGCACCTCAAAAGCCATTAAAGCAACATTTATAATATTCTACCACACACAAACCTGTAATATGCAATATTATCAATTTTAATATACTATAAGCTTAACAAAATAAAGTCATTTTATTACATCTTCAATTATATTTTCTAAAGTTCACTTTATCCAAGTTTGGGCCAAAATCAAAAACACTGTCACAGTGTGATAGTACCTAAATTAGTGGCTTTTATGTAAAAATACAGTATAGATTAAATCTTTATTTAGCTAATTCACACCTTTTTCATAGATACTCAGGCTTGTAAATGTTATCCATTAGCTACTATCCAAATTGACTATGTTAAACACTACTATCATAACTTTAATCAGTTATTAGAAGGCTTATATTCTTCATCCCTGGAACTTTTGCCTAGTCAATCCTTACTATTACTTCATATAACAGCAGTGCTGCTCCTCCCTTTGTTTTGTTGTTTTCCACTGCCATGAACTGTTGCCCTCTGCCATGTGCCCTTCTGCCTTGGAGCCAGTCAAGTATGGACTGAAACCTCCACTAACTGTAAGCCAAATAAACCTTTTCTTCCTTAATTTTCAGTGCCAGGTATTTTGTCCCAGCAATAGGTGAAAAGTAACCAAAACAGCTTTTCTTCGCTGGCCAACGCATCAATAGATAAACCCGTTTCCCACATCCTATAATCAGTAAACAGTTTTCAATAAAAATTGTAGTTAAAACTATAGACACCAAATTTTCTAATAATGGGCATTACTGGAGAATGATTTTTACCCATGGCAATGTGATTAACTACCAAGGCAGAACTATTGCTGTTTGCCTGTTAAGTGGCTCAAAATGGTAGAGGAAAGAGGGACTGGGAAAGGGGAGGAGGAGGAGGAAAAGGATTTTTTAGATACTGCCTCAAAAAGCTTTACGGAAGTTGGCATGGGAATTTATATAGGTGACTGTCATATCCCACTGTGAATTGAAACACACTAATCTTTACACATGACATTACAAAATCTGTGTTTCCTTCCACTGGTGACAGCATGATTCAAAAAGGTATCTTCAAAATGCAAATGTCTGATCACATTATTGAAGCAGTAGCCTGTGACCTTTTTTTGTATTAATTCATTCATTCATTCATTCATTCATTCATTCATCCATTCATTCATTCAGTACAAACTATCACTACACAGCTTGGACTTGTAGTGATCCTCTTGTCTCAGCCTCCCCAGCACTGGTATTATAGGTATGCGCCACCACACTGTTTTGGTAGCTGGCACTGTACCCAGGGTCCCCAGAGGCTGGCACAGTACTGGGTATCGAACCTGGGTCCTTGTGCTTGCCAGTCAGGCACTTATGCCTCTGAGCTATATCCCCAGCCAGCCCTGTGATCTTGATGAATACTTTTAGTTCAATCAAACCTCATGATAGTAAATACCCCAGCTATTTCCCCAGCCCTGTGATCCTGATGAATTTATTTATTATTAGTATCATTTTGTATTTTAGTACACAGTCTACAGGGTCTCACTATGTAGATCAGACTCATAGTGATCTGCTTGTGTTCAGCCTCCCAAGAGCTGGAATTATAGGCATGCATCACCACAGCACACTGGGGATTGAACCTCAGAACCCTGGGCACTGCGTCTGATGAATATTTTTAGTTCAATCAAATTTAATGATAGTAGGGCCAGGCAGACAGTTCTGCAGACTAAAGTGCCTGCTTAGACAGAGTGCAGGGGCCAGGGTTCAAACCCCAGCACCACAAGCCACGCTGACCATCATTCCACCTCCCCCCGCACATGGTGATTGGTGACTGGGTGTGGTGGCATATGCCTGTAATCCCAGCACTTGAGAGGCTGAAAACAGGAGGATAACTGCGAGTCCGATCTACATGAGACCCTACAGACTCTGTACTAAATTCATTTAAAAAAAAATGATAGTAAACCCTCAGAATTTTAATAACATTCAGTGCTTTTAGAGATATGAATTAAGCCAGGCAGCACAGTGGCATTTGCCAGTAATCACAGCACTCAGGAAGCTGTGACAGGAGGACCATCATGAGTTTGAGGCCAGCCTATACAACATACTGAGTTCAAGACAGGCCTGTAATACAAAGTGTCACTCTGTTTCAAGAAACCAAGGAAGGAAGGGAGGAAGAGAAGGAAGGAAGGAGGGAGGGAGGGAAATGAGCATGCGGCTTACCTTGCTGGTCATTAAAATAGCCCTTTTTTTATTGGACCAGGGGTGGTCCTGATCCTCAGTAATGTATTTATGAGGAACAAGAGCACACCCTATTTTTATTGCCAAGATTTTGAGCTCAGAGAACATTTGGCATGTACAGAAACATTTCTGCCACAACAGCAACGCAATAGTGATGAAGTGCTATTGGCCAGAGATGCTACAGCCTACAATACACAGAAAAAGCTCCCTCCACCTCACAAATAATTATCTTGTGCAAATTGTCAACAATGCACCAGATTACATCATTACAAATAGCACTTTAAAAAGAATTAAGAAAAATACCGTGTTCCTTTGAAACTGTGTACACCTTTGTATATAAACTTCAAATAAAAATATTTAAGAAATGCCTACCTGGTGAAGTCTGGAGGAACAGGAGTAGTAACAAAGGATGCCATGGGCTTTCGATGAACTTGTTGAAACATCATTAGGATCTCTGAGCTCTTCAATATCAACTCACTCTTACTACAAGACCGCAACTGTGTGAGGGAAAAAAAAATGACCTGAACAAAACTGTTTTCGGGGCTGGGGAGAGATACTACTGCAACAAAAGTGCCTGCCTGGCAAGCGCAAGATCCCAAGTTTGATCCCCAGTACCAAAATAAACAAAAAACCAAATAAATAAATAAAACACTACTATTCAATGGCACTTGAAATTTTTTAATGAAAAAAATCATTCTTTTTTAAATGAGGAAAATTAGGGCCAGTGATACAGCTCAGTGGCATACACAACTGCCTAGCAAGTGCAAGGTCCCAAGTTCAATCTCCAGTACAGAAACAAAGAGAGAAGACAGAAGAGAGAAAAGAGAGAGAGGAGAGAAAAGAGAGGAGAGAGAAAGAGATGGCACAGTTTGTAAACAGCCAAATTTTGGAAATAGCCCAAATGCCCATCAACTGCTGAACAGATAAAGATGTTGGGGCTTTGCATACAATGGAGTACTACTCTACCACAAAGAAGCATAAACTCTAGACATTCCTGGTTAAATGGATACGCCTTGAGACCATACTTTCCAGTGAAACAAATCAAACACATAATGCATAAATATCGCATTGTTTCTCTGATGTTAGAAACCAAAAGTGCAAGTAAGAACCTAAATGTGTAACAGGTACTATGCAGTAAAAGAAAATGTTCCAATGGGGAAGGGAACCAGAGAAGGGAGAGGTAGAAGAGAAAAGTAAAATAAAAAAGATAAAAGATGAAAAAATGGAAATAAAGCTTTTGTAAATAAGGCAGAAAAGAGGCATTAAAGGTGGAAAGGAACCGTTAAGGGAATGGGGAAAAATAATCAAGTTCTATCATGTACAGGTACAAATTCTCTATGATGAATGCTATCATTATATATTTATGTATATACACAGTATCAATAAAATCTAGTTACATATAGAAAAAAAACGGAAAAAAAATGACTTGAAGTTTGGAATTAAAATTCAAAGACTATAGGTTTATTTATACTCAAACAAAATCATTGTACACCAATTTTAATCCATTTTTTGTCTGCATATTTATTATTATTATATTATTATTATTTTGCAAAACCAGGGATTGAACTTAGGCTCTTGCACTTGCCAGGGAAGTGCTTATTTTACTAAGCTATCTCCCTGGCCCCTCATCTCTCCATATTTTAGAGTAAGTCAAATATTAAACAACTACACATCTATTTTCAGTCAAGCATAATGTCATTTCTCAGATCGCATTTTAGTTAATGGAAATGTTATCACACACACACACACACACACACACAAATGTACTTTTCAGGGCTGGCCAGATAGCTCAGCAAACTAAAGCACCTGCTCAGGCAGGCACAGTGACCAGGATTCAATCCCCTGCATGCCATGCAGGTACTGGACCCACCCTAGGGGGGCGCACTGAGACAACAACCAACATTGAGTGTTGTGGCAAGCACCTATAATCCTAGAGCTGGGGAGGCTAAAAACTGGAGGATCACTATGAGTCTGATCTGTGTAATGAGACCCTGAACTAAAATACAAAAAGAACAATAAAAATGTACTGTTCAAATGCTACATGGATGATACGCATAAAACCCATACTATGTTTTACATCTTAAATGTCCCCAAAGGCCTATACACTAAAGGCTTGGTAATTAGAATGCAGTGCTACTGTGGAGTAATGAAATCTTTTACTGGTAAGGCCTAGTAGAAACAAGTCAGGTCACTGGGATTATGCTTGTATAGTGGTGGTATTAGGCTCTTGGTATTATTTTCTCTTCCTTTTCACCTCCCTGAAGTGAACAGATTTTCTCAGCATATACAAATTTCTAGCATATGTGCTGCTTAACCACAGGCTCAAAGCAATAGAGGCACAGGACCACAGATTCTAGGTTTCAAACTATGGGTCAAGAAATTACTGTCCTCCTCTAAAGTGCTGCATAGGGGCCAGGGAGATGGCTCAGTGGAATAAGTGCTTCCCTGGCAAGCATAAGGACCTGAGTTCAATTCCCCAGTTCTGCAAAAAAAAAAAAAAAAAATATTAGATCTTTGTCTGTGGAACAAGTAAAGTATTGCATAGGTATTTTGTCACATCAAAGGAAGTTAACTAGCACAAGCAACAATAATCGGGTTTATAATACATCTTTTAATTAATAGCTGCTTACAAAAGCTCACCAAGAATAGTAATATCTGACGTGTACCAGGGCTTGAATTTACCAAGAATAATGATATCATACGGTTAGGCTGTTGGATCAACTAATAAAGTACTAGTAAATGATAAAAGGGCAGAAAAAACAAACAGCTGGATACATTGTCACTTACATTATTATGTGTAAAAACATTACCTGGAGTACTACTTTGTCATTTTTAAGAAAATGAATGCACCTTGAGACTACAATCTTAAGTGAAATACAAGTCAGAAACATAAGTTTAAATATCCCATAGATTGTTTATATGAGGAACCCAAAATATAGAGTAAAATAAAAGGTAATAGGTAACAGGGAGCTAGATCTTTTACAAATGGGAAGGGAACCAAGAGGTAGGGTGGGTATGGGGAAAAAGAATTAAGATATATTACACATATGTATCAGTTCTCTACAATGAATTAATCATTATATACTGCAAATATGTACTAATAAAAATTGTAAAAAAATGTCTGGGCTGTTCTGTTTTTCGCAGCACTGGGGGCTATATCCAGGAATCAATGAGCTACATCCCAGCCATTTTTTAAATTTTTTGTTTTGAGACAGTCTTGCTCAACGGTGATCTTGTGATCTTCCTGCCCCAGCCTCCAAAATACCTGGGACTATAGGTATGCACAACCATGCCTGGCCCAATATTATTTACTGAATAAATGACTTTTTAAAATCATCTATTACTTGAGTATTAAAAATACGTTATTTTTAAAATCACCTGTATGTATATATACAATGGTTTACTAAACAAATATTAGAAAATTACAATATCTTTCTGGCCTCAAAATCATAGCAATCCTCACACAACTTGCTCCTGAAGTTTATCATCATGGTATATATTTCTACAGATACACACACACATACATATATATCCATAAACAACACCCTGAACATTTTCATATTTTATCAGCATATATCTGTGGTCTCTATTTTCATACAATGTGTTTTGCTTTTTTAATACTGAGGATTGAACTAAAGCTTTATCTCCAGCTTTTAATATTGATTTTGAGATAAGGACTTGTTAAGTCATTAAGTTGTCCAGGTTCAGCTCTAATTTGCAATCCTCCTGTCTCAACCATTCTAGAGTGCTGGGTTATACGCATGCACTACCGTACTGACATATTCAATTATTTTTAAAGGTTTAATTGTATAGATATTTACAGTTTGATTTATTCAAGAAATTTAAATAACATATTTTAACAAATGTAACACCATTTTAAAAATCTTTAATGGACATTTGTTATTTCCTTGTCTTCACTAAAACACTCTGGAATACTTTTGTATGGAGTTCTTTGTTTGTATATTCAAGTTTGTTTCGGACTAAAACTATTGAAGCATACTGACAAATTGAGCAGGTATTAGAAACTGCTCTCTAGAATAGTCCAAACAAATGCATGCTTGCACCAAAACAAATTAAGTTCCATTAGACAACATTTAGACATTTGCATATGTATTTTTAAAAACTTCAGGCTGGAGCCTGCTTGGAAAGTGTGGGTCCTTGAGTTTGATTCCCAGTATATAAAAAAAAAAAGACTGGACATTAAGATGGCCTTTTGTTGTGGTTTTGCTTTGTATTTCCCAGTTTATCAGTTTGATTTCACAATCACTGGCCATGTAGGCGTCCATGTCAGGAGTACAACTCCTTTACTATATTAAGATTGTCCCTTGGCTAAATATGTTATAGCTCATAACTGTTGTGAAGGCAGGACCAGAGAGATAGTTCAGTGGACTAAGTACCTGCTTAGGGAAGTGTAGGGAATGGCTTCTGTCCCTAGCACTAAATGCCACACTGGCCCTGCTTGGGTGCAGCGAACCAGCCACTGCTGAGACTGGGCATGGTAGTGTACTAGGTGTAGTGCTGTAGGCCTAAATAAATCAAATAAAAAAAACCAAAACAACACAACACAAACAATCAAGCATTAAGAGATCCCATTTTAAAGATAGCCTAGTATGATTTTTTAGCATGTTCTAAGGTTTTTCTGTTTGCAGTATTGAGGACTGAAAACAGGGACTCCACAGTGAGCTAGTAATCCCAGTGCTAGGGAAGGCTAAGGAGGATCACTACAAGCTGGAGTTACAAAGTGATACCCTGTACCAAATACATTAAAAGACATAGATAAAACAGACCTTCATTCTGTGTGTCACTAAGGAAAAAAAGATTAAAAAAATTATGGCATGCTGGACCTGGTGATGCGCATTTATCATCTCAGCACAAAAGAAGCTGAGGCAGGAGGCTTGTTAATAGTTTGAGGCTAGCTTGGACTACATAGTAAATTTAAGATCACTCTGAAATACGTAGTGAAACAGACCTTGTCTAAAAAAAACAAAACAGGGGCTGGGGAGATGGCTCAGTAGATTAAGTGCTTGTCTGGCAAGCACAAGGGCCTGAGTTCAATCCCTGGTTCCTCAAAAGTAAATAAATTAATTTTTAAATAAAAAACAACACAATCAAGCATTAAAAGATCCCATTTTAAAGATAGTCTAGTTAGTGTGTTCTAAGGTGTTTTTTGTTTGCAGTATTGAGTACTGAAAACAGGGCCTCCACAGTGAGACATATCCCCAGCCCTTTTTCTATTTTTTGAGATAAGAGTCTCATTAAGTCACTAAATTGTCTAGGCTAGGCTGGAACTTGCACCTCATCTGTCTTGGTGCACCACCACACTTGGCTGTTTTTAATTCTGATGTGCCTTTCAATTATATTGTGGTTACAGAATATGTTCTTTATATCAATTTCTGAAAAGTCATCATGTTACTAGACCTTAATACATGGATAGAAGCTGAGATTAGTCCAGGTGATCTTGAAAAGGATGCATATTTTTGGGTAAGGGCTCAGCAACAGACTGCCTACCATGCAGCACCAGAAAACCTTTATATGGTTATGGCTTGTGTTTAGATGTACACCCAAAAGCCTTATGTAATCATAGGAGGCACTTTCTCAGAAGATGCTGGGTCTAGTGTGTGTGATTCTGGAATAGATTCATGCTGCAATGAAAGTACCAAGGGAGCTAGATTAAGAGGGATACTATCCCTCCTAAGTAGTCTGGATAAGACATAAATGATAGAAAAAGCTGTGTTTCGACCTTGTTGCTTTGCTACCTGCTGCCCACCATGGTTTCTCTTCTGTGATGCCTATCTGCTCTGCCACCCTGCCTTGAAGCCACCCAATTATGGACTGAAAAATCTCTACAAGTTGTGAATCAAAATAAACCTTTCCTCCTGTAACTTGGGGTGTCAAGAATTTTGTCTTAGCAATGAGAAAACTAAGAAAATGGTGGTCTACATTCCCAGTCCACTTTATTTTTTAAATTCTGAGGCAGTCTAAGTTGACCAGGCTGACCTTGAATTTGTTATCCTGTCACATCCTACCTGGAGCTGTGATTCCAGGCATGGACAATGAACCTAGCACTCTCTATTTTTATAAGTAGTTATCATGGGGAATTTATTTAAAAGTTTGATATAATCCATTTAAATTTACTTTCATTATTGGTATCATTGTCACAAGACTGATGACAACTCAGAACAATTTGAAGATCAAAGAAAAAAAGACAAAATATATATAGGACAAACAAAAAATAAGAGAACGACTCAAACCTCACTATGCCAATAAGCACATTAAATGTTAAATGAAAGGTTAGACTGTTAGACTAAATTTGAAAAGAAACCCTAGACCCAAATATATTCTGCCCAAAACCATGAGTTTTAAATATTTACATAGACAGACAGACAGACAGACACACACACACACACACACACACACACACACACACACACACACACTAAAACCAAACAACACTAGGCTGAAATAGTTTCACTGGTAAAGTCTATCAAACATCTAAAACAGAATACCAATTCCATACAATTTCAAAAAATTAAAGACACTTTAATATTCATTAAGGCCAGCACTGATCTACTATTAAGTACAGAGATACTTCAAGGGGAAAAAATATATATATATCTTTCATGCACATAGATGCAAGAATTCTACCTGGAGATAATGGCACACTCCTACAAATCCAGAGCACAGGAAGCTGGTGCAGGAAGATCACCAAGAATTTAAGGCTAGCCTGTGCTCCACAGTGAGTTCAAGGCTAGACAGGAATAATAGCAAGACCCTGTCTCAAACAAAGACAGAAACCTAAAATTTAAGAATTCAATCTTTAAAAAAAGGATCCACTATCCAAACTGGCTTTTAATACTAGAAGCACAAATTTGTTTTAATACTGGAAAACCAACAAACCACAATATAATTTACATTAAAAAATAGAAATGTACTCTGGGAGGGAGAATGGCACATGGGCAAGTGAGTGGATTAGTGAGCCCATCTCAAAATTAAAAATAAATAAATTGCAAAACTTGATATATAGAATTATACAATTCGTATATAGCTGAGTGCTACGACATTCTGGGTTCAATCCCAGTAATGCAAGTAAATGAATTAACAAACAAATCCACAATGCTGGCTAGCTTTCTGCCAAGTGAAAACACAGGAAGAACCCTCAGTTAATGAACCAGGAAGTTGGCCTCTCATTGACACTGAATCTGCCAGTGCCTACATCTTATACTTCCCAGCCTTCAGAATAGTAAGAAATAAATTTCTCACAAAAAAAAAAAAACCTACACAACCAGGCATGGTGGTACATGCCTATAATCCCAGCACTCACCTGTAATCCCAGCACTGGGGAGGCTGAAACAGAAGGATTGCTGTGAGTTCAAGACCAGCCTGAGGGCTACAAAAGTAAGCATAAGGCTAGTCCGAACTGCACAGCAAGACCCTACCTCAAAAAATAAAAATACTCAGTACACAGTATCTTATAGAAGTCTCAATAGAAGCCTGAATACATTAAGATACCAACATTTATAACAAACACATTCCCTAAAGAGGAATAGATAAGAATTCCTAAACCTAACAGTATTATTCAAATGAACATTGGACTAGAAATGTATCCAGCATAAACTGGCAGGAATGGGAATAAAAGGTAATTAAGCTAGAAAGAAAATTTTTAATTAATTAATTTTTTTTTTTGGCAGAACCAGGGATTGAACTCAGGCCCTTGTGCTTGCCAGGGAAGCACTTATTCTCCTGAGCTGACTCCCCAGCCCCAGAAAGAAAACTTTTAGAGACAACATAACTGCCTGTATTCAAACTAAGCAATTTATATAACAGCTACTAGAACTAATGAATGAACTTAGCAATACTGGAACATACAACATCAATATACAAATATTAGTCTTATAGTTTGAGGAATTAAAAAAAGTCATTTTTAAAACATACACTATTTGTGATAGCATAAAAGAAAAGTAAAATAGGGGCCAGGGAGACAGCTCAGTGGAACAAGCGCTTCCCTGGCAAGCGCAGGAGTCTGAGTTCAATCCCTGGTTCCGCAAAATAAAAAAAAAAGAAAAAAGAAAAGTAAAATACGAAATAATGTTACATAATATATGAAAGACTTGCACCTTCTAACGCTGGAAAGAAAATGTATTAATAAAGAAATACACATTACTCAAGAAAAGGTTTAGGCCAATGATATAGCTTAGTGGCACATGCTTGCCTGATAAGCACAAGGTCCTGAGCTCAACTCCCAATATGAAAAAAGGAAAAAGAGGGGCTAGAGAGATGGCTCAGTGGAATAAGTGCTTCTCTGGCAAGCACAAGGGCCTGAGTTCAATCCCCGGTTCCGTCAAAAAAAGGAAAAAGAGAGGGGAGAAGAAAAGAGGGGAGGGGAACAGTGGGGAAAAGACGGGAGTGGAAGAAGGAGAGGAGAGGGGAAGAGGGAGGAAGAGAGAAAAGAGGAGGGGAAGAAAAGAATGAAAGTCAACTTCAAAACTGTTGTCACTTTTCCCCAAATCAACCTATAAATCCAATAAAATTGAAACAGATATCCAGAGGTTAATCAAACTAAATTTCCACTAAAAGAAAAAAGTAGAGGGGCCGGCAAGATAGTTCAGTGGTCTAAAGCGCCTGCTTAGGCAGGATGCCTGGCAATATATGCCCTCAATGTGGGCTGAGCTGGCCAAAAAAAAGAAGCAGAAATTAACAAAATGACTAAAATTCATATGGGCCAGGCATGGTGACACACACCTGTAATTCTAGCACACAGAAGGCTGAAACAGGGAGATCAGCAAAAGTTCAAGAGGCCAAGGCTGGGGAGATAGCTCAGCAGCATAAGTGCCTCCCTGGCAAGCAAAATGTCCCAAGTTCGATTCCAGGAACCAAAAACAAAAACACTCAGCTGAGGTTACATGATTTCAAGGCCAGTTTGAACAAATAGGATTTTGACATAGCTAGACCCTATATCTCTCCCCCAAAAGAGACAAAAAATACAAAAGGCTTAGTCAAAACAACACTAGGAAAAAAAACCTACAAATTTGTAGAACACTATCCTTTCTATAAAGCTATAGTAATCAAAACATTGTAATGCAGACATTATGATCAATCTTTAATTCCAGGTATGCTGGAGGCAGAAGCAAGAGGATCTTAAATTTAAATCCAGCTTGAATCACACGGTGAGACCTCTGAAGAACAAAACAGTTAGGCATAGGTAGTGCAAATCTGGAACCCTACCACTTCAAAGATTAAAGCAGGAAGTCTGCCAGCCTGGGCTACATAGGGAGTTTGAGGCCAGCCTGAACTACGCAGAGACCATGTCTCAAAAACTCGAATGAATGAATGAATCAATCAATCAGTCAATCAGTCTAAACAAATATGTAAACAAATAAACACAAATCAGTTTGGTACTGGCATAAAACAGAATTAATGGAACAGAATACAGTCATTTATGTTTGGACAGTACATTTTTAAAAAATCTGTAAGACAAAGTTAATGAAGATAGTACTTTTGATAAATGGTAATAGCTAGAGTCATATTATGAAACATTAAAAAAAACTTTATACAGCTACTTCATCACCCAAATTATTCAAAATGCATCACTGATCTAAAGACAAAACTTAAAATCTTCTCCTTTCTTTTTGTATTTTAAGGAAGGGCCTACGGGGTGTTCAAGGTCTCACTACTAGATCGGACTCCTAGTGATCTGCCTATTTAGTCTCCCAAGTGCTGGGATTACAGAAGCATGCCACCAAGCCCAGTCAGAATTGCTGTCTCAGTGCACCCTGGAGGCGGGGCTGGCATGGCAGGCCCAGGAATCGAACCTCGCCCCATGACTGCTTGCAAGGGTTTTAATCCACTGAGCTAAAATTTGGCCAGCCCCAAAACTTAAAATATCTGAAAGAAAACATTGGAGAAAATCTTCGTAATCTTAGTGTAGGTTATTATTTCTTAATATGGCCAGGCAAGTGGCACATGCCTGTAGTCCCAGCTCTTATGAAGCTGAGGTAGGATTACTGCTAGTTTGAGTTTGAGTCCAGCCTGGGCTACCAAAGCAACTTCAAGGCCAAGCCACACTATATAGTGAAATCTTGTCTCAAAAAGGAGAGGGGGAGTGGCAAGGAGGAGGAGAGAAAAAGAAAAGAGATTTCTTAACATGATACTACAAGAACAAATTGATAAATTTTACTTCATCAAAATTTGAAACCCCTGGCCAGCCAAATAGCTCAGCAGATGAAAGTGCCTGCTTAGGCAGATGCAACAGCTGGAAATTCAGTCCAGCCAGGAGTTCCATCCCTGGACCTGCCCCAGCCCTGCCTGAAGCACTAAAAGGGCAATTCCAACTGGGTGTGGTGAGCGCTTATAATCCCAGCACTTGGGAGGCTGTAAACAGGAGGATCACTATGAGTCCAATCTACATGAGACCCTGTAGATACTGTACTTAATATAAAAAAAAAAAAAAAAAAAAAAGATTGAAACCCCTATTCTTCCTAAAATACTTTTAAGGGGAAAAAAAAATACACACATACTTAAATATCTGCAAAGGTTTATATGATAAGACTTGTATCTACTTCTTTATAAATAAAAATTCTAAGCTGGGGATGATGGTGCACACCTGGAATCTCAGCACTCCAGCTGGTGGAGACAAGAGCAAGTTCAAGCCCAGCTTACGCAACTAAAAGACTTAGTGAGACTAGCACAATTAAAAAAATTTAAATGCCTACCAATGTAGTGAAACTTCTGGGTTCATTCTCCAGTACTACATATTCACATAAAGAGTAGCAAAAAGAAAATGAGAGTACTCAATAAATGTATTTTCAGAAATGCAATAATAAAAAACTCTAATCACCCTTTCTAGAAAGGTTCTAAATGAATATGTAATATATAGTAAGAGTGAAAGCTGTATGATTAAGGATACCATGGAATTTTATCCAAGAAGTGAAGGTAATTCTCAGAATCAGTAAGAAAACAATCTCAGGAAGTAGCTGTGTAGCAAGCATAGAGAAAATACAATTCTTAAAAACACAGTCAGAAATAGTAGCACTTGTCTATAATCCCAGCTATTTGAAAGGCTAAGGCAGATGATTACAAATTCAAAGCCACCAGGAAATTTAGCAATAACTGTGCAAAAATAAAGGACTGAGGACGTACCTCAGTAACAAGACACCTCTGGGTTCAATACCTAATGACATTAAAAAAATTCCACAAATTCACAAGTGAATACATCAAATATTTGAGGCATTATGTATTGTTTTATAATTGTTTATTGGTATAATTTACATATGATGATCACACTTATAAAGAATTTGTACCTGCACATGATACATTTTTTGTCCCCCCCATTCAATCCCTTTTTTTCCTTATTTACAGAGCTGTTTCTGAACTATCCTTCTTTTCTCATTTTCTTCCCCACTTTCCTTCCTCTGCTCTTCCTCCTTTTTTTAGGGGGGGGGAACAATTACTTCCTATTTCACAATTTATATTACATATTTTGGGTTTTATTTATACTTTCAGTTTCTCACACCAGAGAGACAATGTGATATCTACATGTATCCAGTTTATTTCACTTCAGGGTATGGTCTCAAGGTCTATCCATTTAGCTACAATGATATACATATTTTATTCATTTATTATATGATTCATATTCACCAACCCATAATGGGAAAGAATTTATGCCATTTTGTTCACGGATGTTTCTCAAACATTTAAGACAACACATATTACCTATTGGGCACTTAATAAAAGGCTAAATTTGAACGTAAGAATCACTGTACTTTAAGTAGCTGGCAATGATCTATCTCAAAGGTACTACTGAAGTCACAATATGAGGAAATTTAAAATTTTTATAAACTTACAGATTTCACGGGTAGTTCCCAGTAAAAAATAAATTGTATTCTTACTTCATCATAAATCTTTTTTTCTGCCAGGCATGGTGGCACATGCCTATAAACCCAATTGGGAGGTTGAGGCAAAAAGAGGATCGCCAAGAGTTCAAGGGCAGCCTAGTACAGAGCAAAATCCTGTCTCAAAAAAAAAAAAAGACAAATTCAAAAACTTATTACATAGTGCAGGCTGGCCTTGAACTCACATCAATCCTTCTTAGTCTCCAGAGTGCTAGAATCACGAGTGCACACTACTATAATCAGCTCATCCTAAATCTTAACTTAGCTTCCCAATTATGATAAACAAAATAATAAGCCAATTTCACTTTCCTAAAATTCCCCATTATAGCATGTAGATATATTGATCTCATGTATATAATACAATTTCTACCCTCACACCAATAAAAACACTTTTAAGACTATGAGAAGGGGCTGGAGAGATGGCTCAGTAAAATAAGCACTTCCCTGGCAAGCGCAAGGGCCTTAGTTCTCCTGTTCCATCAAAAAAAAAAAAAAAAAAAGAATATGGGCAAAAAAGGAATAAATATTTATTTTACTATGTCTTAACATTTCATCACCTGGTGCTCTACCTCCTGAAGTAAGGATTCCAACAGCTCAGTTTCTTGGGTTAGAGATGTCTTCTGACCTGTTTAAATATATTAATCATCATATTCAGGTTCATTACTACTTTTAAGATTGAAATTAATTTTCAACAAACATGCAAGAAAAAGGAATTCACTTCAAGTAAACAAAAATTCATCAGCACAATCCTACAAATTTTAAAGCTTTAAGAGGTTAAATCTAATTATAGTTTAGAAAAGAGATTCTCAGAACCAGCCATATCTACTCTTAGGAAAAAAATTCAACTGAAGTCTATTAAGTCTGTTCATGTAAGAAATGTAAAATGACAGCCTTTGATTTGACCCCTAGCATTGCAAAGGAGAGAAACAAAATGTTACAATGACATATATATTAATTAAAGGTTTTATTTTTCTAGATCTCTATGCTCCTTTTAGAAGTACTAGACATGCATTTTAAAAGTGGGATGCAGTACATAGGCCAGATATTTATGCCAAAAGTCAGCAGAAAATGTCTTATAAAGCATATAAAGACTTGATTTAAAAAGGTACAAAGAGCTAGTCTCAAAAAGCTAAACACAAAAAGATTACAGAAATGTATTGCTATATAAAAAACTCTGTGTATGTTTTAAGTATTTACTAATGGAACAGGAGATTTAACCCAGATGCTTCACAATAAACTAAATCTCAGCCCTTTTATTTGAAACATAGTTTCATTAATACACTAAGTTGCCAAGGCTTAATTCAAATTTGTGATCCCCCTGCTTCAGCCTCCCATTGGGCTGGGGGTACATATGAAGATGCGTGATTTTATTTTTTTAACTTTTTACTTTTTTGCAGTGTTGGGGATTGAACCTAGGGCCTCTTCCCAGGATGTTAGACAAGAGCTACATCCCCAGCTATATTCTTTGAAACAAAAACATAAGCATTCTTACTAAATCAGATCATTTTCTTTATGAATCACAAAGTCTAAAGGGATGGAAGTAGGCCCCAGGTATTCAGCAGAAATGTTAGCAATATGGAGCAGTGTTATTTGATAAAGACCGATAATTAGTATGTAAACCTTTATTTTATTTAGTTTTCAGAAACCAAAATCAGATGATCATGCTTATAAAGATACAAATCAAAATGAATTACAACCTAGGGTTTAGTTTTATCAGAGGTAATACTAAACATCACCAGTACCATACCCTATTGTCCTAAAATATTATCCCTATGGACAACAGTGCCATATAAAATTCAACTTAAAAATTAATGATATATGCAAGTTCAAAGCCAGCCTAGGAGGGCCAGAGATATGGCTCTGTGGCATAACTGCCTGCCTAGCAAGGGCAAGGTTCTGAGTTCAATCCCCAGTGCCACCAGAAAAAAAAAAAAAAAGCCAGCTTAGGTAACACAGTGCATTTATTGCTAACCTGATCAATGCAGCAGACTGTTTCTTTTTTAATAAAACTATCCAACACAGATCAGCAGTCTACAATAGAAGCAGGTAATCCACAGAATCTGCTGACTTGAGCCATTCACAGCTCAGTATATTAATATGACTTTATATATCTCCATTTTTATATTTTTCTGCTGGATGGTTAAGATCGAGTTAAAGCAAGACCTATATAACAAGAAATGTAACTTTTGTATCAAATAAGGTCAGTCAGGTACCCTCAGGGTTTATCCTGTAACTCTGTACCACACTTCGTATATCCCTTGTCAGTGTCAGCCTTGTGGATGAGTCACGGCCATTGCTTGACCAATTGAGCAGACTGTTTCAAAAAAGATTTAGTAGTAAAAATTATGATATAAATAGTCTAAAGTTCCTCATCATACTAAACAAGCTTATAGAAACTCCTATAGAGATATTCCAATCCTGAAGAATTCTATTTAATTATAAAAGCTATCTTGGGATTCACAAGCATTTTGAAGTGAAATTCCCCATAGTGAAAAATGATTTAGAAGGCAGCTATGCTCACCACTATACCACCAATGCTGAAAAATGATTTGAAAACCATACAAACAGGACAGGTTTTAAGTTACTAAAAATGAAAATTATTTCATCCAGTGAATTATATAGTTATAAAGCTAACAGTTCTGTACTGTTCTCTTATTTTCAGTTAATCTAATTTAAAAAATTCAAAAATTACAGCCATATGCAAATATATGTTAAACTACTATTTAAAAATCACTTTAATGCTGGTAAAGACCTGAATTTCAAAAGTCCTAATATATACCAACTAATATTCTATTTGGCTTCAGGAACTTAAAACAGGCTCAAATGTCATTTGAGACTAAAGAAATAAGACCATTCATACATTTGACTAACTGCAACTGAAAGCCTAAGGGGAAAAAAATCACAACTGTCATTTACATGAAATGGCAAAGTCAATGTCTAGATTTCTTCTGAATTGCTCCATGCTAAACCATAATGACTAAAATGTTAGTTCAATCCAACTAAAATGATTTTCTTTTAAAGACTATTTACTGGTAGATCTTGGGGAAAAACTATTAAGTCAGATAATAAAGATTCATTAATATAAAAATGATTCACAGACTACTAGAATATCTAAACTCAAATCAATGTATAACTGTTTAAAAAGTTAAAGTGGATAAAACAGTATTTTTAATGACATAAAATCATGGCCAAACCCTTCAAAAAGGAAGACAAGAGTAAAAAAATCTCTGTTCATACCTTACTAAGGTTTATGTATTTTCAGAATGGATTATAATGAAAATTGCAAAGCTAAAAAAAAAAATTACAAAGCTAATTTTGTGTTAGTAAAATACCAGATAAACTAGGATTATAGATAAACTCAAAGATATTACAACAACCAACCAAACATTAGCAGATTCAAATGTATTATTCACATTTTATTTTCAACAAAGTACTAGACTCCATAATTAAAGAATAAGAGACTCTGAGAAATCAAGTGTGAGCAATACAAATGCTGTAAGTACATTTACATATAACTTAGACATAAAAATGGAATTTTCCTACTAAAAACTGGAAACAAAGACTAAAATTTTTAAGCCTGTAAAAAATGTTGAGGGGACTACTCTTACATTCTTAAGTGTGAATTCTTCACCTTTAATAACTGAATGAAAGGAAATGGGTCATTAGTAGTAGGAACAGTAATCAAATTTGGTTTAAGTGAAGGAAAAAAAGTTACCTAACAATGAGGTCCATTAGCCCCTGAAATTCTCACCCAAATGACTGAAAATTTTTCTTTCCAATCATTTCTAAATACAACTCAGGCAGATGATAATAAAGTTATCTATAATGTCAAGAGTTTGTTCTATACAAACTCAAGGAATTTACTCTTCCAAGACTGAACCTCAAGAAAGCTCCAAGTACCATGTTTTCCAAGCAACACACAAAAAACTCACCCATCAGTGTTATAAGTTTATTTTTCAGCTGTGTGTCTAATCGTGCAATCATCATTTCCACAGCATTCCTAATTTCCCGAACACGCTCATCTTTTGCATTTCTTACAGCTTCTACATTTCTTTCCTAGACAATAAACACATAAAAAGAATTTTCATTAAAGAACTTTAAAAACAGAAGTAAACAGGCATTAACACAATCACTGCAAGTGTCCTTAAAATCAGTTATCTCTTTAAAATATACAAGCAGATATTTTTATAAAATGTAAGCGTAAGTTCCTAATTCTGAGTACTGAACTAATTAGTTTAAAAGATTTTTTAAAATAAGTGATTAAAGTACACTAAAGTATACTTAATAGAAACATCAATAAAAACCTTTACTTCTTTAACTTTGGGTATCAGTTATTTTTGTCCCAGAAATGAGAAAAGTATTTCAGAAAGTAGTAATAAATATTACTCTTTTGACTCTGTAAGAGTCTATTCAGGACATCACAAATGGTACACTTTTGCAGAAGAAACCTTTCCAAAGTTGGAGATCAAAGAATGAATAAATATAATCACTCTACTGAAACCAATAATGAGAAATCAAGTACTCATTCTATAATAAGTAGACTATTTTGTTTGTTTGTTTGGTATGGGGGATTAAACTCAGGACCCTGCACTTAGCCAGGCAGATGCTTATGCCCCTGAGCCAAATCCCTAGTCCTTGGCAGACTATTTTAACTCATAGGTGATTCTTTAACTCTTATGAGGGTTAAATCTCTAACTTCAGCCCCTTCCCTACTGGCCAAGACTTAAATTTATGAGCCTAAAATAATCCCATCAAATTTCAAATCTTGATTTGAACATCAGATTGATTAGTATATTATAGAATATAAAAAGGATGCTCATGCAGCAAACAGTCTTACCACTTCTTGAACTAAGCTGATCAGTTCCATGAGACGCCGACGAAGTTTGGCTACCTCTTCATTCACCTTAGTGACATGCTGCTCATAAATTTCTGCTAAAGGTTTAAAAGTATGTCCATCGTGCTATTTAAATTAATAAGAGTTGTTTTAAAAGATTTTCCTGTATCTCACCTGCATTTACCACTACTCCGCCCCCCCCCAAACATACCTTTTGTGGTACCAGGAATTAAACACAGGGCCTGAACATGTACTAGGCAAGTGCTCCACTGTTCAGCTACATCTGAGTCCATTTATTTATTTTTTTTTTGAGGCAGTCTTGCTAAGTTGCCCATTATCTGTAATCTCGTCAAAGCCTCCTAAAGCTAAGATCCCTGTCAAAGTTGGGATTATGTAAGTATAACACTATACATTCCTTTCTCATACCATGAATATTAATAAACTGCTAAGTATTTTTAAATGTGTGTTTTTCAGTTACTTTTATTTTACTGAAGCAGGGCAGTACATATATAATCACTACGCCCATGTAGAAACTCCTCCAAGATCAGAAATATCAGACTCTTATCACAATATTTCTATTTATCTGGACATCTTGGTTTACTAGAAAAAAAAATCTTGGACTGGATGTAACTCGGTAGCAGAGTACTTGTTTGCCTAGCACAAATAAGACCTTGGATTGCATTCCTAACAATGCAAAAATTAAAACAAAACAAACTACTCCTCCCCTCAAAAAAAAGAAGAAAAGGAAAACAAAACATTTCTTTCAGCTTTTTGAGACAAGGCCTCACTACATAATTCAGATTGGCCTTAATTTTACCATGCAGCTCAGAATACCCTCAAACTCAGGGTGATCCTTCCACATCAGCTTCCCAAGAGCTGGAATTACAGGCATCTGCCACCATGGTAGGCTTAAGGAAAATAATAACCATAGTCCAAATTAACTGTCAAAGCCTATTAGCCACTCTTTACTTGGACAGCACTAGTTTTCTTGTGTATCTTCAAATTTCACTGATCATGGTGGCACATGCCCATAATCCCAGCACTTGGGAGGCCTAGGCAGGAGGACTGCTGTTAGTTTGAGGCCAGTCCGGGCTACATAAAGTTCAAGACCATCCTGAACTACAGAGCAAGGCCCTGTCTCAAATCAATCAGTCAGTCCATCCATCCATCCATCCATCCATCCATTCATCCTCAAAGCCATCCAATTCTCCTGGAATAAGAAGTGCAATACCG
Source organism: Ctenomys sociabilis (assembly GCA_004027165.1). Taxonomy (NCBI): domain Eukaryota; kingdom Metazoa; phylum Chordata; class Mammalia; order Rodentia; family Ctenomyidae; genus Ctenomys; species Ctenomys sociabilis. The sequence goes on from PVKA01029774.1 coordinate 22,967, forward strand.
GGGCCAGGGAGATGGCTCAGTGGAATAAGAGCTTCCCTAGCAAGCACAAAGGCTTCAATCCCCGGTTCCAGAAAAAAACAAAAAAGAAGTGTAATACCTTTAATAAAATACATATAATTTTCATTCTATTGAGTAATAAAACTAGCTTCTATCTAAATCAAACAAGTACTTAAAAACCTGTCACTAACTAAAGGCAGTATGCTAAAATTTATTCTGCTCACCATTCCTCCCCAAAGTGCACACTGATGGCAGATACACTTCTTACAAGTCCAGCAAAATACACTAAGCTTTTCATGGTGATTTTCACATCTATATATTTTGAAAAGAAAATACAGTTATAAATTAAATAAATTAAAATTGAATTATAATTGCATCAATACATTTGTAAGCTTGGGCAAATAGATCAATTTTAAATGACCATGTCTCCAAAAGTACAATATAACATCTATTCTAGGACCAGTGAGATAGTTCAGTGGACTAAGCACCTGCACAGGCAAGCACAGAGACCAGGATTCAAACCCCACACCACATGCCATGCTGGCCCTGCTGAGTCCAGGCATGATGGTACACTCTTGTAATCCCAGAGCTAGGGAAGATCACTTTGAGTGAAACAGGAGGATCAATACATGTCTGAGCTGCATAGTGAGACCCTGTACCAAATATATTAAAAAAATAAATTTAAAAAAATTGTTCCATAGCTTTGGAGAATTAAGCTAAAGAATTTTACCTTGACAAAATTTCTTAAAATACTGTTCCATCACAATAAACATAGGCAAACTGCAAATATCTTTTTAAATGATGTACAAATATAGCATCATTTCCTAACATCATTACAGTGAATACTAGCCTACTTTTCTATTTTAAGCTTAATATTCAAACTAACATCTTTATACATACAAAAGCACGTGTACATGTACAATACATGTACAAATACTTTTCCTACATGTGACCAGTGATAATAGTTGATATGTTATTAATTGCATACTGCAATATTAGAATCTCATGGGAAGTAATACAATTTTAAGTTTTCTCTTAAACCAGATATCCATATACAAAACCATGGAGTTATACTGTTGAAGGCTTAATGCCCAATATGACTACTTGGATAGGGCACTTAAGAAAGTAAATGAGGTCCAATAAATTCATAAAAAGACCTTAGGACTAGGACTTATAAAATGAACATGTATATATAACAAAGACCATGTTAGGACAGAGCAAGAAGGTGGCCATTTATATGTCAAACAAAGAGGCCTCACTAGAAACCATCTCTTGCAGCACCTTGATTTTGGAATTCTAGCCTCCAGAACTTAAAAAATACATTTCTGTTGGGTAAGCCACCAAGTCAATGGTCCTGTCAGAGCTGCCCTAAGCCAACTAATTTAGACCCTTACTTTACATTACATACAAAAATGAACTCAAAAATCAAACAGCTAAATGTAAAAATAAGAAAGAAAAATAACGAGAGAAAAACACAACAAGGTAAAGCTTCTTCACATAGGTTCAGCAGTGATTCTTGGATGTTATACCAAAAGCTCAGATGACAACAGTAAAATTAAACTGGACACCAAAATTTAAGATTTCTGCACATTAACAGTCAGTCAATAGTTAAAAAGCAACCTAAAAACAAAAAATGTAAATCATGTATTTGATAAGTGATCAATATCCAAAACATATAAAGAAATCCTCTAACTCAACAAATTAACACATACAGCCTAGATTTTGAGACCAGCCTGAGCTACAAAGTAAGCTTAAGGCCAGCCTGAATTGCATAGTGAGACCCTGTCTCAAAAAGACAAAAAAAAAAAGATCAAATACTATGCATATACATTTCCCTAAAGAACATGAGTTCATGCAGCAATCACATGGTGATGCTCATACTACTATTAGTCTCTAGGAAAATGCAGATCAAAACCTCATATCCACATCTGTGATGAAAACAAAACAAAAATAAAAGTAAAAACAAAGAACAAACCAACCACGCAAGTTTTGGCTGGGATAGAGAGACTGTAACCCTAGGCACTATTGGGAAAATGATAAAACGCTACAGCCTGCCGGGCGTGGTGGTGCATGCCTATAATCCCAGCACTTGGGAAGCTGAGACAGGAGGATTGTTGTGAGTTTGAGACCAGCCTGAGCTACAAAGTGAGTTTGAGGCCAGCTTGAACTGCACAGTGAGACCCTATCTCCAAAAAAAAAAAAAAAAAAAAAAAAAAAAAAAAAAAAAAAAAAAAAAAAAAAAAAAAAAAAAAAAAAAAAAAAAAAAAACGCTACAGCCAACATGGAAAATATAATAAAGATTCCTCAAAACTTTAAAACAGAAAGCCAGGCATATTAGCCCATATGTTTGTAACCCAACTGCTCAAAATGTGGAGGCAAAAGAATTCCAAATTCAAGACCATGTTGAGCAACTTGGCAACAACCTGTATGAGCAGATCTCAACACAGCCTGAGAGGAAAAAAAAGGTCTTTCTACCTAGTGATAACCACTATCCTTGAGAAAAAAACAGCCAAATGTTCACCTGTGAAATATGTTATACCTTCTCTTATACGAGAAACCCAAAAGTATAAATAATTTAAGAGCAAAATACAAGACAAATGATAGAGAACAAGAAGACAGGCTTCATAGACAGGGGACAGTAATCTGCAGATGGGGGAAGACAGGAAGGGGAGAGAATTACAAGCAAAAAGGAGTGAGATATGTGTATATACCAACCCCCCATGTTGAATGTATTTATTACATATTGCAAACATGTAATTAAAAAGAGGAAAAAATGTATAGAAAAAAAATTATTTTTGTTGTAAGACTTCCATAATGCCAGAAATAACAGAAATCCTTAAAGCCCATTTTAAAACAACACTAGGTTTTATTTCTAATTATGAATTAAAATTGTAAAGTCTCTTTCATCTCTATGGTTCTATTCCCTCAGCTTAACAAAGGAACCGATATAAATTTTTCTAATGATCCCCAAAGTTTCAACCTCTTGCTTTAATACACTATGAATTTAGAAAGAAATATTACTTATTTTTTAAAAATAATAAAGTATTCAAACAGGTGTGTCATGGCACATACCTAGAATCCCAGCACTCAGGGAGGGTGAAGCAAGAAGATAGCCAAATTCAGGTATGGGCAATTTAATGACTTAGAGAGACCCTATCTCAAAGAGTGAAAAAATAACTATAAAAATCCCTATCAAGGGGCTGAGACATAGCTCAGTAGAATAAGCGCTTGCCTGGCAAGGCAAGGGCCTGAATTCAATCTTTGGTTCCACAAAAAAATAAAAATAAAAATAAAATCCCCATCAAAATAAAAAGTGAAAAAAGGATGGGGCCCTTTTCAACGTGAAGGCTTTTGCTTCAACCCACAGTATAACAGACACCATAAACATTGCCAGACCTCACCTATGTTATTTTAGTGGACAGTATTGCCTTGCAATTAACCACATAATTTCTTCACTTATAAAACAGATGAGAGCTGGGCGTGGTGGCACAGGCCTGTAATCCCAGCACTTGGGAGGCTGAGGCAGGAGGATTGTTGTGAGTTCGAGACCAGCCTGAGCTAGAAAGTGAGCTTATGGCCAGTCTGAACTGCATAGTGAGACCCTGTCTCAAAAAACCAAAAAAAAAAAAAAAAAAAACAAAACAGATGACTGTCATATTACTATACCTATCCTAGTAACAACCCTCCAGACATGATCAAATTGCAGCATCATGTGATGAAAATCCATTTTATTGTTGCTCAAAGATTCTATTCCCAAGGTAGTCTCCAAAAATAACACTGTATTGGTGCTGGGCACTGAACCTAGAGCTTCATCCTGTAACTCATGCTCTGCCACTGAGCTAAACTTCTAACCCTAATGACACTAATGAACATCATGGTATTACCATTAAACAGGCTGAAATTGTGCCTCTACCTTCCCTATAGTATGGGTCCTTATGTACATGGATAAATATGTATGCATATTCATGCTATGAATGTTAAACTTTTTCTTAAGTCTTTTATTTGGTACAGGGTCTGACTACACAGGCTCAACTCGTAGTGATCTTCCTGTCTCAGCCTGCCCAGCACTGGGATTACAAGCATGCGCCACCATGCCCAGCACAAGCATTTTAATAATTTGTTTTAAATATTAAAAAATAAAATCATCAAATCAAAGAATGGTTTAAAGAACATTAAATTTCTCATTTACAAATAACTAAAAGAAAACTACTAGGGCTGGGGAGATAGCTCAGTGGAATAAGCGCTTCCCTGGCAAGCACAAGGGGCCTGAGTTCAATCCCCGGTTCTGCAAAAAATTAAAAATTAAAAAAAAACTATGGAACTGTCATTAGGGTTGGAATTTTAGTTCAATGGCAGAGCACTCATCACAGGATGAGGTCCTAGGTTCAGTACACAGCACCAAACGCACATGACGCAAGCACATTTTTTTACTATTAAAATGGCATATGGGAAAACCTATACTGAATACAAAAACTGAAGGCATACTTGTCCTTCTCATTTTCTTCATGTTTGGTGAGACTGCAGAGTTGAAGAGTATCAAGCTGTTGTGTTACTTCTTCTGCCCAACGACAATTTACTAGTTCTCGTAGCTGGAGTGGAGCACTGGGAAGAAAATCCATACACATACTCTAATACAGGATTTTGAGATTAATTTTATAAAATAAACATATTCCTCAAAGCAGAGCTCATAATCATATCCATGTCACAATACTATTGAAATAAAAACAATGAAATGTAAGTTTTGAACCTTACTTTCACATTAACACATCATTTACTAAAAGAAAAAACCAACAGACAACAACAAAAAATACTGTTAACTCAGAATACAGACTTAACTTTTAATTCTTAACATAAAGCTGTACTACCAAAATGATATCCATCAGACTAAAAGTATAATTCAGTGATACAGTGAATGCTTTAAGGTGCCTAAGAAATGGGACTGGTCTCCAGAAATGAAGGAGGAGAAGGAGGAGGAGGAGGAGGAGAAGGAAAAGGAAG
>PVKA01029775.1:0-27964 GCA_004027165.1 Ctenomys sociabilis
TAGTGCAGATCTTGCCTCTCATAGAATTATGTAGAAGCACAGCGTTATCTATCCCAACTGTACTGTCTATACACACACAGGATGATTTTTTCTTTCTACAACCCTTCCTTTGTCTACACCTGTCAAAAGTGGGCACTCTGTTGACATTCAACTACCTTAGGTGCTTGAACTCGACACCACAATCCAACACAGTCCAGCAATATAATGGAGTATTACTCAGCTATTAAGAATGATAAGTTTGAAGCATTTATACTGAAGTGGATGCCACTTGAACATATACTCATAATTGAAATAAACCAGACACACATGTGTAAATATCATATAGTCTCCCTAGTATAACAAGCGAAAAGCAGAAATAGAAAAGGAAATGTACAACAAGTAAAATCAATTGAGTCAGATAAGGCAAAGTGAATGGCATAAGCTGCAGGATACTAATCAGCTTTTCTTCTGGATGGTTAACAACCTAAGATCCCAAGTCAGAGTTGGAGAAATAGAAGAGCCACAAGGCCCGCCAACATTTTAGCCCTAGCCTTTCAAGGTCAGCGAAGACTCAGGACATAGGAGAACCTGTACTGCAATATCATGAGACTCAGGTGAGCTCCAAATTTTCTGAGATTGTGGAGCCACAGAGGAAAGAGATTGAAGTTCTATAGTGTGCCTTGGGAGAGTCACATGAAGAGAAAACTTTTTCTCAGGCTCTCACAGAGAGCATTCTGGTCAAGCATTGGCCGTGACTCATCCACATAGATGACACAGACAAAGGAACTACAGAATAATGTACAGGACTACAAGATAAACCCTGAGAAGACTTCAATGACCACATAGGAAATATAAAGTTCATGTATTAAAGACTGGGACTTATTTATGGCTTGTGTCTAGTTGTCCCCTCAAAGCCTCATGTGGTCATGGGGTAGCCTTCTGGGGCTGTGACTAATTCATGGGCCGGTGTTGGGACCATGGGTGTGAGTGCTCCGCCCGCCCCGAGGGAGATGGCCTGGATGCAGTGTAAGCACGGGAGAGAGGCTTGCTCTTTGCCTTGCTGCCCCAGCTGCTGCTCCTCTTGCTGCTCTTTGCTGTTTGCTGCCACCATGAGCTTCTGCCCTCTGCCATGTTCCAGCCTTCCTTGGAGCCAGCCAAGTACTGACTGAAACCTCCAAAAACGGTGAGCTAAATAAACCTTTCCTTCCTTAACTTGGAGTGTCAGGTATTTTGCCCAGAAACAAGTGAAAAGTAACAGACAGACTTGAAGCTGAATCTGTGCACCTCCAAACCCAGGTCTGTAAGCCATCTGATTATAGTCTGTGTCAGTCTCCATACTACCTCTTACAAAGAGTTCAATTTTCCCCATTAAAAATGGGGAAAATGAGGAAGGCTGAGATGGGAAGCACCCCCCCCCGCCGCCCGCTGGTTCACAGCTACGGCAGGGCACTCTAACCAGCTGCGTCTCTCACCGTGGACTCTCTGGGCAGGGAGGAGCCCTGGGAGATATGAACTGAGGTCTGGTCATTAGTTATTTATTCTAGCAGCAGTCACTGAATTTTACTGTCACCATTTTTAATCCTACCAATGAGCCTGGGAGTGAATGGTGTGAAAGACGCAGACAGGTGCTCTCACTCCAGGTCAGCCGGTGCTATCAGAGGCTGCACATGTGCTTTTCTGGGATCCGCTCTTATGCAAATGAAAACAGGAGGGCTAACCCCAGGAAGGGTAGAGAATATCTTCCCTCTGTGCAGCAATTGCATTCAAAGATATGTCTTCTTGCAGCTGAGGGCTAAGGAACAAATTGCATCTTCCTCCTTCATTCCTTTCCAAGGACAGTGTGCAATAATAATTTAAAGTAGAGCAAAGAGTCTACATTTATACACTGCAAATTTCTGATTTATTTTGAAGTTACCTCATTTTACCTTTGCATCATTATGGGAGGTGTCTGGTTACTCTCTGATGGGTTAAGTCAAGACACAGAAGTCAGGACTCTTGACCTTAAACTCACTGTATTTTTCCAAGTAGTAGCACTGCATAGGTCATTATGCCATGGCTACTTCGTGTCACATTATGGTGAAGGACAGCAGCTTTGGAGAAAAACTTCGGTGTGAATCCTGCCCATCTGTCTGGTCTCGGACCTGCTACCTGATCTCTCTGAAGATGGCTTAGAGGAAATAAAACTGAAGACAGTAGTGACCTTCTGGGGCCACCCTACACATCAGAAGCTGTCCTCAGACAGCACAGTATTTGGCACACGGTAGCTGCTCAGTAGTGGGGTGTGTGGTTCTCAGTGGAAGAGAACGTTCTAAAATGTGCAAGGTCAGTGCTTATGCAATGTTTCTCATGACCTTTTGGCATCTCCAGGTTGTGAGTCCTCTGAGTGACACTGAGGTCATTATTACTTTGACTGGAGTTTTACTCGGGTGGGGAAGACTGGATGTGATTCTGTACAAGGCAGTTTTTGATGAGCTGTCACCAGCTTTTGGTAAACAAGCCTAGTGACCAAGAATCAACAGAACCCTTGGGTTATGAACCCAAACCTTGAGGTCAGACTCGAGTCCCACCCAACAGCTGCCATCTGGGCACATATGAGGCATCTGTGAGAATCTGACGGGCTACGACATTAGTCTGAACATGTCTGGGACATAGCAAGCTGAGGGAACTGCCTCAGTCATATCACTGGCCCCCATCCCCCACTCACCCATTTATTCCCCAGGGGAGGTGGGCAAAGTAGTTCTTTGAGTTGGTTAGATTTATTTTCTTCTCCTGTGTCTTTCTGGGAGTGGATGAGAACCATTAGCTTCCCTGAATGACCCACAGTGGTTCCTATGCTTACCCTGCTTGTATCAACATTCATCTTTCATTCTTGGAAGGAATTTTCCATCCAAAAGTTAGGATCTCTCCTCCATAGTCATGGGTTTGGTGAGTAAGAGCAAGTTAAGGATTTGGGCAGTGGGGTAGAAATCGGTTAAGCCACGTCATGAGGACTGAGTTCCTAGACCTCTCCAAAAACAGCCATGCTCATGGTGTGAGCACAGACTCTGTTGCCAAGAAATTGGATTCTACCCCAAAATTTGTCTCTTACTACATATATCTCAAGAGAAGGTATGATGCCTCAGTTGGCATCATTCTAGCAGAGATAAGACAACATCCAAAATATATCCAAGTTGAGATATTCAGGCCCAAAACCTAAGAGTATATATGACTCACAGCACAACTTATGTTTGAGCCACTTTCCTGTCTGCCTAGCCTAAGTTTCTACTTTTGGTCAGGAAGATGTGTGACAAGTCACAGTGTGGTCCTTCTAAAGACCATTTTGTCCATGTCTGACAACATTTCCTACAGTAGAATATGGTAGCAGAATATAAATTCTGAAGCTCAAATTCCATTTCTGTCACTTGCTAGCCATGAAACTTTTCCTTCTTCATCATCCATTCTACAAACAAATCCTGAGTAATGAATTTCTGGTGTTGTGGATACAGGGGTGAGCAGGGCAGGCATCAACCCTGCCTTCAAAGAATGCAATCTAGTAGCAAAGGCAGAGGTAACAGTGTGACCCATGAGAGGATGTAGGAAGACCAGGCGTTCCCAGATCACATAGCAGAATCTCCCAAAGAGGTCCAGGCAGGTGAAGGTGAGGGAAGGGTTTCCAGCAGAAGGTAAGACTGAGCAGGAGGCAGAGAAAAGGTGCTGTGTGCCGGGCAGAAAGACTCTCTTGTATAGGAGCCAGGATGCTAGAAAGCGTGCAGCACCTTAGACTTCAAAATGATCTGAGAAAATCTAGATGAAGGAAAGTAGAACATGGATTTGTAACACAGAGGTAAATAACAAAAATTGGAACCAGAGAGATACTGAGCACCAGATCATGAAAAAGATTTGTAAACTGTATTAAGAAGAACAGACCTTAAGCCTCAAAATAGTAGGAGCCCTTCAGACAATTTTAAGATAATTACATGAGCAAGTTTTATTTTGGAAGAATCGGTTATAGGGTGACAGTAGATATCCATAACGTAGTATATATTTCATGAAGCTGTGAGGAAGAATTTTGAATGCTTTTATCATAAAGAAATTATAAATATTTGAGGAGGGACATATGTTTACCTTGGTTGGAAGGAACACTGCACAATGCATATGTGTATCAAAATATCACATGGCATGCGATTAATATGTATAATTTTATGTTGTTATGTTTGAGTTTTAAAAAAAATTTCAAAAAATTGGAAAGGCAAGGGATTGCTAGAGTGACTCTTGCTGGAGAACTAGGATCCATGCCAGGTGTGTTTCCTCAGGTAGCACACATTCCTGGAGCAGGGCTTGGTACATTACATGCTAGACAAACAGGGGTCTGGTCCTGGGCAATGGCTGTGGGGCTAGAGGACATCATGTAGATTTGGGACCCAATGCATGGGGAGGAGGAAATCTGGGAATTTAGAATGCTTTCTAGTTTCCTATCTTAGTCAAAAGGCAAAATGTGTCATTCCCAGAGATGAAAAAGTCTTAACCTCTTTGAGCCTCAGTTTCGTCACCTGCAAAATGGCACTGAAATCTCATATCTCACAAAGATGTAAATGGGTTTTCTTAGTGCACATAGGGATAATCAGTGTGTATTCTATGCTCAGATCTCTCCTCTGTAGAACACAAAGTCTCCTCTGTTGAGTATGAGCAGAGAAACCAGGTGCTCACATCCCCAGGGTGTCTGGGTTGGAAGTTCCTAGAGATGGTCATAGCAGTGGCATCAAAAACAGCACAGGTGGAAAATATACAGGCAGGTGATGAAACAAGCAACTGAGACTGCAAATTGGAGCTTGCTTTCTAAAATTTGGCTGTAGTTTTCAGTGCGTTGCTGTCACCTTGTTCTTATAATCAGTCCTGCTCACTGTCTACTTGGAGGACTGTATTGGACAGAGGCTGGGCCAGTGATGAGGTCATCTATAGCTAAGAGATTGGTCAGGTGGAGGCTTAGGGCAGAAAGGAAGCGAGTTAGTTTTCAAGCTGCTGATCCTCCCAAATACACAGGATAATTTCTTCAGTTCCATTTTCTGGGGTGGAGAAAATACATTTCTGATTATGGGCAGGGCTGGTGTCCTTCACACTGAAAAATTTAATGATGCAACTACTAGTGCTAGAGAGGCCCAGAAGATCCTTTGTAGCCCCTGCCACCTCTCCTACTCCTCTCTCTCCAATGAATGGAGACTAAGCACCAGCTCTGTGGGCCTTGTGCTGCCCTCGGACTGGAGTTCCTGAGGTCGATCAGCCACTGCACCTGGCATTTTTAGGGGAATCAGACCCGGAAATTACAATCCCAAAGGGTGGGTGGATGTGCTTGTTTCTTAGACAACTCAGCAGAACAGTAGAAACATATGCTTTCAGGTTTCTGGAGTCACAGCGTCCACAGTCACAGCATCAGCAGGCCTAGGGGCTTTTGGAAGGCTCTAGCAAAGAACCCTGCTCTGCCTTGGTCTCATTTCTGGTGGTTGTTCCTTGGCTGTGGACTCCCTACACCGCTTCTGTCCCTTCATCACACGGGTGGGATTCTGCTGTGTGTCTCTTTGTCTCCTCTTTTTATAAGGGCATAGGTCATATTGAACTTAGGGCCCGTCCTACTCCAAAACTTCTCATTTTTGCATGATTATATCTTCAAGGGCTCTATTTTCCAAATCAGAACACATTCACCAGGGATTTGGACATAAGTGCACCATTTGGGGACCAACCACTTCACAGTGTAGGTACAACAGGACTTGATGTGCTGCTTAATCAAATTTTATTTTCTTACCAATGCTATAGAACTCATTATGATCTGTAGTTTCCTCTCTCCCTTCCTCTTTTGCTCCTCCCTCCCTTCCTTTACTTCTTTCTGCCTGTTCAGTAGCTTTACAAATCCATACGTATTGGTCATCTCCTGTGTCTGAAGTGATACTTTAGGCATCAGGGATAGAATGGAACCAAAAGAGATGCCCTCTAAAACTTAGAGTTCTGGGAGGAGAGTGGAGAGGAAGCAAACACCCTTGTGAATACATATAATAAGGCATCTGGGATGAGGGATAGGGTCACTTCTGAATATTCAGGGTAGTAGCTTGAACCAGTCTCTCAGGAGGATGCTGTGAAGACCATAAGAACCAGTATTCAGTGCTCGCTTCTGCAGCACATAGACTAAAATTGGAACGATACAGAGAAGATTAGCATGGCCCCTGTGCAAGGATGATATGCAAATTCATGAAGTGTCCCATATTTTTACAGAACTGGAGGACCATTTTGTGTCTGTGTATTCAAAATAATTAGGATAGATATGCAGGTTTACATTCTCTTAATTCAATAAATAAAAAGATTTGTTCTAATGGTGTTTGTGGACAGGATATCATGTCTGCATCTTGTACAACAAGTAACCACTAAGACAACACTATGCAATGTATTAATTGTTGAAATTGTCCTACTAATGGGTTGTGAAAGTGTCTCATTGCTATTTGTTTCTCAATACAATTATTTAAAAAATTAAAAAAAGATCAGTTCAGCCATGTCCTCTGACTGTGTAGCACAGCCTCATAGTTATAGCATTGATGAGGTACGGGAGAAGGGGAGAAGTTATTTATCTAGTACAGTCCATCAGCATGACACCTTCTGTCTGGGAAATGGGCTAAGATTGGCTGCTGTACGAGTTTCTAAAACTGGAACTGGAAAAGTGAATCGAGGCGCGAGCATCCCTATGGTACATGACACTCTCAGATTAAAACTGAAGGGTCCTCTTTTCCAGTAGCCAAGTCTGGAGACGACTTGCAGAAATGGCACCTCACAAGGGGAACGCAAAGAAGGAAGACCAGGCCATCAGCCTCGGGCCTCAGGTGGCTGAAGGACAGAATGCATTTGGTGTCTGTCACATCTCTGCATCCTTCAGTGATATGTTTGTTCATGCCACTGATCTTTCTGGCAAGGAAACCATCTGTCGCGTGACTGGTGGGATGAGGGTGAAGGCCGATCGTGGTGGATCCTCCCCATGCGCCATTGTGTTGGCTGCCCGGGATGTGGCCAAGCGGTGCAAGAGGTTGGGCCTCACCGCCCTGTGTGTCAAACCCTGGGCCCCGGGAGGAAACAGGACTAAGACCCCTGGGCCCGGCGCACAGTCAGCCCTCAGAGTGCTCGCTCGCTCAGGAATGCAGATCGGGGGGACTGAGGATGTCACTCCCATCCCCTCCGTCAGCACAGTACCTGCAGGAGGGGAGGTCGCTGTGGGCGCCATCTGTGAACAAGGCTCAAACTGCTTTCTGTTAGTAAATTACCTTTGTGTATACTGCTTAAACAAAACAAAACAAAAACAAAACTGAAGGGCCCAGAAATGGTAAGTGGCTCAGCCGCATCCAGGGCAGTGCAAAGCACCCTTACACTCATGATTTCCCAGGGGACTGTATCAGTCAGGGTTTTATAGAGGAAGAGACATAACACAAGATGTACAAATGCATAAGAAATTATAAGACTGTCAGCCACAGAAGCAGATGAGGAGGCCTGCAGAGGGTGTCTGCACACTGGAGACTGAAGGATTCAGTCCGAGGTCTGGAGCTCACGGCAGCGTTCTATGTAAGTCTTTGTCAGGAGGCTGATGGGCCTGCAATGGAAGGCTGATGAGTCTATACCAGAAGGCTAAAGGGTCCAGGGAGGAAGCTGATGGTCTGTGCTAGAAGCCAGGAGACAATGTCCAAGCTGACTACGAAGACTGGAGCACCTCCGAAGAATGGAGCCTTCTGTCCTTCATTTCCCTTTTCTGTCCCTTAAGTGATGAACTGCCTTAGGGTTGGGCCTCCATGCCCTGGGGTGTGGAATTGCTGAGCCCACTTAGTTAGGCTTTTAACTGCTCAAGTTGTGCAATCTATCAAGCATTACAGGGAATCTTAGGAAGCTCTGGGGAAATCCTGTGCAGTGGCTAGTGTCTGAGGTGGATGAGAAGAGATGGTAGCTGCCTCTGTCCCAGAGAGGCAGGGGACTCCTAGGAAGGGATGCTAGTCTATTGTTCCTCAGACCCTTGGAGATAAAGCATAAAAGGTCCTACCCTGTGAGGACTCCCAGGTATCACACACAAAGGAAGACATTTGTGACGATGCCAGTACATGAAATTCTTGAATGGTGAATATCGTGCCTGCTGACAAAATCACTAAGGATGATTCTCTAGGAAAGGGAATGGTTTTCAGGCAATACAAATGCTTTATACCTTGATTTTTGTGCTAACTGTATTTGTCAATAACAAGCACTGTGTGCTCATTAACAGTCATGCCTCAGCTCCTCCCAACACCCCATGCCTACACAAGCACTCATCTACTTTCTGTCTTTATGGATTTACCTACTCTGGACACTTTGTATAATTGGAAAATGCCAATATATGATCTTTTCTGATAGAATTCTTTAGTCTAGCCAGATGTTTTCAGGCTCATCTGCACAGCATATCGGCATTTCAGTTTTAAATTACCAGACACAATCCCTGATGATGGATTTTTAAATGTTGGCATCTCTCTTGTTCTTTCACATTCCCCCAGTTGAACATCCACCTCCTTTCCTGAATGAGAGGCTTTCTAGCTGATCAGAATGGCAGCTGCATTTCGAAGAGTTAAGAATGTTATTGCAGGCTGGGAATCCTTCTCTGGTCCCATGCCTGCTGCTTTCCCACACACTTCCATGACATCCGAGCCATACCCAAGGCCTCTGCTTGGAATGATCTATCTTCAGCACAGCCTCTCATTCTGAACTTGGGCATTACTTCACGGAGGCTGACAGTTTTCTAATTTGCACATCCAAACTCCCTAGTTTTGGCCCTCATCTGTTTATGGCTCTTTTCAACTTGTGTCATAAAAAGAGATAGGCTTGGCCAAGACAGAATGTAAGTCTTACTCATTTTGGTATTCTAAACACACAACTAGTTCTTAGGAAGGATGAGGTGCTTGGTGAATGTTTGTTGAATGAATGAAGGAATGAGTGAATGAATGAATGAAAACAACATGGAAGTTGTTTTCCCCGGTAGGTTGAAACAGCAGTCTTAATCATTCCCGTGTGAAATGATATGCTTGAAAGCCAGGATGACAAGTTCAAGCATATTAAGCTTCATAAGCATGAAGAGTATCTGCTAACAGTTATTATCTATGAGGGGAGTGGCTCAGGGATAGTTTTTACTTACTCTTTCATTATAGATTTCAGAAGAAAAAGTGATGTAACCAATGTTTTTTTTTTTTCCTTCTTTTTTTTTTTTTGTATTTTAGGGAAGGGTCTATAGGGTGTTCAGGGTCTCACTACTAGATCAGACTCATAGTGATCTGCCTGTTTGCAGCTTCTTGAAAGCTGGGATTACAGGCACACACCAGTCTCAATTGCTGTCTCAGAGTCCCCTGGGGGTGGGACCAGCATGGCAGGGATCGAACCCTGGCCTTTGCACCAGCTTGCAGGTGCTTTAATCTGCGAAGCTATTTGACTGACCTTTTCCTTCTATTGTTTTGGGGAGAATTTTTTCACATTAAAAAAATAAAAAGGAACAGATGAGAAAATGTAAAGTGCTGATTTAGAGTTGGACCCAAATATCAGGACGGCTTCTGGCAAATTACTGCCCGCTTTTGAACTTAGTTTTCATGTCAGTGCAAAAGGAATGGGAACGCTGTGCACAGGGGACTCATGTGGGGATTAAAAATTATAGTGCTCAGTACAGAGGGAGCATTTGATAAATGACAGCTGTTGCTGTTAAGAACAGTACAGATAACAGCAACAGACAGGAAGAGAAGACCAGTCAGGGTGTGCAGAGATCCCTTCTATCTGGGACCGTCCTTGAGTCTAATTTTACTTATAGCCTGTCTCTTATGCTGAATGGCTTGATGTATTGACTCTCTGGAAACCATGTGGCTTAGCTCTGGGATGGAGACTCTTTTAATAAACTCTACTTATTGAGTGATTATGCAGAAGGCGGCAGCAGTGACCTCAGTGATGGAGAGAAACAAGGTGATAATAGCCACTCCTGTTCTCTGAGCCCTTACAGTGAGCCGTTTAGTCTTTAAAGCAATCTCTTGTGATTCTGTAATCCCCATTTTACAGATGTGACCATGAGACACAAACAGGTTAAATGTTTCAGTCTGTACAGCTAGTAAGTGGCTTATCTGAGATTCAAAGCTTGACCTTCTGCACCAGGGTTAGTGATATTTTCATTAGACTTAAATCTTCTCAAGCTTCAAATAATGTGTAAGAGAAATAGAGGGGGGAGAGATGAGGCAAAGAGGCAGTGAGGCTCGGAGCGAAGGTTGACAGTTTTCTAATTTTGCCGTCAGTGGCTCATGTCATACACCAGTGGGTCCTAGATGTCTGGGAATGCAGTGTGGTTACTTCTTGTTGCTGTCACATATGCCAGGGACTTCTGTGAAATCTGACACAAGGTATAAGCTGGGTCAGCAGGGAGAATGTCCATGAATACCCGAGGATGCTGAACAAGGGATTAGCCTACCAGATTTAAGTCCCCCCATCCAATCTTTCTGTCTCTCAGAGTAAAATGATTTGTTTTTTGAGGAGAAGCACTAGGCACCTAGGCAAAGATTTGGCTTCTTAGATTTCCATGGAGCTAGGTGTAACTGTGTGTCTAAGTTTCAGCCAATGGATATAAGAAGAAAGTGGCATATACAATTTGGGGGGTCCCTTCAAATGGATGACTATGTTCTTCTAGTTTTTTCTTCCTTTTCTGCAGGCAGAATTGCTTGTGTGATCACGGGTACATCACCTCAACAGCAAGGCGAATGGAAGGGTGTCCACAGGGAAGAACCAGGTTCTTTTTTTTTTTTTTTTGTCTTTTTGAGACAGGGTCTCACTATGCAGTTCAGGCTGGCCTTAAGCTCACTTTGTAGCTCAGGCTGGTCTTGAACTCACAACAATCCTCCTGCCTCAGCCTCCCGAGTGCTGGGATTACAGGCATGCGCCACCATGCCCGGCTAGAACCAGGTTCTTTAAGGAGCTGCTGCCTAAGTAGTCATGAATGATAGATGCTTGGTTGGAAACTCAGTTCTTACTTTTTGGCAGAGTAACATGTTTGTGAAGCAAAATTTACAGAGAGATTTAATTGAGCTTTTGTTCAACTATATTTCTCTGCTTTTACATGAATTTCATGTTGTTGAATCAGAAAACTTTACAGCGAAGAGGGATGATGTCAAAGCAGATCTTATCCATATCGCTGGGCAAGGGAAATAACTGTTCCACTGGAGTAAGGAGAGCAGTTCCTTTGCCTGAAGGTAAACTTTTGCCTGAGATACAGTCAATGTATATCTTTTTTTTAATCCCCTTTTTTGGAATATACCAGTTGTAGTCAAGGTGTGCAAGGAAATTGATTTAATGCAGGAGACATAATTTATAAAATTTTTTCAGCTGTACAGATATATTTGTGTTTTTTTATTTTTAAAGAGAATAAAAAGAATAGAAACAATATAGAATTTCACTAAACAAAATAATGGGACTTTAACAATGTTTTTTATAGTGCATATTGTTGTCTTCAAATTAGTTGTTCAGATTACCAGATATAAGCAAGAAAAATTGGTCAAAAATTAAAAAGGAGAAAGCCGGGCGTGGTGGCGCAGGCCTGTAATCCCAGCACTCGGGAGGCTGAGGCAGGAGGATTGTTGTGAGTTCGAGACCAGCCTGAGCTACGAAGTGAGCTCAAGGCCAGCCTGAACTGCATAGTGAGACCCTTTCTCAAAAAGACAAAAAAAAAAAAAAAAAAAAAAAAAAAAAATTAAAAAGGAGAGAAAAGAAAAAAAATTAATCATTAACTATTCCTTTCAAGAGATCAGCAGAAATCAGTAGTACAATTATCCAAGCTATTCTGTATATATTTCTCTTTTGTTTTCTTCTTTCTTCTCTCATTCCAATTGTCCCTTCTCTCTGAAGAGTCTTTCTCTCTTTCACAGTATCTATTATACCTTTCAGATTTTATTTTCTCTTTCAGGTTCTTATACTGGGGACACAATAGGATGTTTACTCATGCGGGGCTGATTTTTTTCACTTATGAGTATAGTCTCTAGTTGCATCCATTTACCTATAAAAGTCTCAAGTTTTCTTTCCTTATAGCTGAGTAATACTTCATTGTTAAAAAGATCACATATTTTTATCCATTCCTCAGTTGATGGGCATTTGGGTTGTTTCCAAGATTTAGCTATGACAAATTGCGTTGCTGTACACATGGTGTACATCTGTCATGGTGGTATGACGTTTTGGGGTCTTCTGGAAAAATGCCCAGGACTCAAGAGTCAAATGCAGAGAAGTGCAGGAGATCTGGCCACACACCAAACACCTAGAGAATGCAGCCACAGGCCTGCACTCTGTGGCTGGGTCCTGCATGAGTCCACTTGGAGGTCTAGAGCCCATGCAATGGGTTTGCCTGAAAGTGAAAGAAAGCAAGCACATACTCATCCTTAGTTTTTTTTCTCTCCTTTTTAACTTTTTATAATTTTTGGATTAATTTTTCATGCTTATATGTGGTATTCTGAACAACTAATTTGAAGAAAACAATATGCAATATAAAAATAATTTTTGAATTCCTATCAATTTATTTAGTGAAATTCTGTATCTTCTTTCTTTTCTCTCTCTCTCTCTCTCTCTCTCTCTCTCTCTCTCTCTCTTTCTTCTTCTATTTTTACTCTCTTTAAAAAATAAGTACATCTGTATAGCTGAGAAAAATCCTGTAAATTGTGTGTCCTGTATTAAATCTATTCCCTTACCAACCTTGACTACTATAGGTATATTCTAAAAAGGAGATCTTTTTTTGTGAAAGATATACATTGACTGTATGTCAGGCAAAAGTTTACCTTCAGGCAAAAGTAAACTTCTTCCATGAATTCAACTGGAGTCCTACAGCCACCACAACACTAATTCTCTTGTCCTGTGCGACAATGTCACATTCAAGTCTTTATCAAGGATTTGCACTGAGAAGGCCCAAAGGCCAGTGGTTGAACCTAGAAAGTCTGTGACAATGGTGTGAAGGAAGTTGTGTAACCGGGCTGTGAACTCTTACAAGAGCAGGGAAGCAATGCTCAAGGTAAGGACCAATGCTCCTTCAAAGAGACCAAGCCATCCTCAGTGACAGCAACTCTTTTTTTTTTTTTTGGCAGAACTGGGGATTGAACTCAGACTTTTGCATTTGCCAGGGAAGTGCTTATCCCACCGAGCCATCTCATTTCCCTGGCTACTCAAGCTCTTTTGATGATGAGAACGACTGAATTCCTGTCAGGAAAACCAGCACAACAAGCTTCTCCAGGACAGTCAACAGCATCACCTTCCCCTCCTGTTTTCCTTTTATACTGTTGGCAACATTGCTCAGTGCCTTCCGTATCCAGAACCATGATGACTGAATTCAGCTGGGTATTGTAAGTTAGCCATTAGTTAATCCACCACAATACTAATGAAAATGCACAAATTTAGAAGAAGGATGGAACATTTTTCTCTTGTCCTGTGCATACATTTAGCTTGTATTCAACATTCATTTAAACCACTATTCAATAAGTATCTACTATATGCCATGCACTGAACTCAATCCTGGGGATATAATGGAGAACAAGACAAAGACTCCATTGTTACCAAGCCAATACTCACATGGGGAGACAACCAAGTCAAAGGTGACATAAGGAACCATGGACTGCAGTGGAGGCCTACAGAGGGATCTGAAAGCCAACTTGTGGGGTTAGGGGTGGTGCCTGAAGTTTTGTCTGAGGGAAAACTAACATGGTTTTGGCAAGGAGGAATTGGCAAGGAGAATGATAGAGAAGAAGATTTCAGAAGATAAGTGGAAGGGGTGACTGAAAGGTGATGGGCCAGATTGGAGGACTGGGCTATGTTTTAGGGTCTCTTGGGACATGCTTAGCATTTAAGGTACCTCAAAGGCAGTGACGAATTGCCAGAAGATTTTGATATGACAGTGATAAGGTCAGAAAGCACTTGTAGAGTATCCTCTGGAACAGTGTGGAAGAGAAAGTAGAAGGACCAAGACTGGATATGGGACACCAGTTAGGTGGGTTTATTTCATATTTTGTTGTGTTTTATTTATTTATAATTTTTATTCATTTTGATGAGAACAAAAGATAAAATGATGATGAAACAGTTTCAAAACAGGTTAGTAGGACATTTACAATAATGAATACATGCGTGTTAGGTGGGTATTTTTAACACAGGGACACACACATATGTGCAATAGGACCTGAGTGTACACACATACACACACACACACACGCACACACACATACACACACACACCAGATTTAGACAAGCACTAGAAGTGAGCCAATCACAAATAATATCTTGAATTACTACTTTGTGCAATGCTGTGAATCTCATCTGTAGAATGGAAACAACCACAGCTGTGCCTCAGAATCTACTGGAATTTCTAAAAAGAATGGCAGTGTCCTAAGGTCCAAGCATTTGTAGTTGGTGGCAGGTGTGTACAGAAGGCTGTTCCTGCCCCTTCAGTTGCCAGTATCTGAGACACCTTCAGAGGGTGGCTGTGAAAAAGGCACTTGGGACAGACATGCAGATCTTAAAGACACATTTTAGTTAGACTCTTGCTGAATTTCACAGTTGAAACTAGGATAGGTGAATTGGGACTTTACCTTTAGGCATAAACTTCAGAAATTACCAAACTGGCTGAGGGCTCCCACCAAGGGAGGCACCCCTTTGGCCTGGGTGTCCTTCGGCTGGGTAATCTCACTGATGGGGGTGCATTCGTATTTTTTTTTTTTTTTGTACGGTGCCTGATGTGCTTGCTAGGGTTTCTAACAAATGACTGCAGACTGATTGGCTTCAACAGCAGATATTAATATTCTCATCCTGGAGGCTGGAGGGCTGAAATGAAGGTGTTAGCAAGCTTGATTTCTGTCATACTTTAGATCTAGAATGTTCTCCCAAAACCCTACAGGTACAGAGGCAGGGCTTTTGGAAGGTGATGGATCATGGTGGCATCTTTTTTATCTGTGGGTTAATCCACTAAAGACACAGCTGAAGTGCTGCTAGCAGGCAGGCCTGGTCAGACAATCTGGGTAACTGAGTCCCTGACCTAGAATCCTTTTCCCTGGATTGCCTCTTCTCCCATTGATTCTTGGCTGCCATGTGAACAGCCTTTCTCTGGCAGGCCCTTCTACCATGCCAACTTTGCTTTGCATCTGGCTGACTACAGGATGAACTCACTAAAACTGTGAGCCAAAATAAAATAAAATAAAATAAAATAAAATAAAATAAAATAAAATAAAATAAAATAAAATAAAATGAACCTCTCCTCACTTACTGTGTGTTTTGGGTGTTTTACCCCACTGATGAAGATAATTCCTTGTGAGGCCCTTGTCCTTGGCTTGTCTGTACCATCTTATTCCTGTGTCTTTAGCCTTTGTTTTCCATGTCTGTGTCCTAACTCACCCTGATAAGGACACTCTTCATGTTGGACTAGGGCCACCTTCATGACCTCAGTTTTTTAAATAATCACCCCTGCAAAGACTCTATTTCAAATACAGTCATCAAGAGCCTCACCCTATGCATTTGGTGGGGGACACAATTCAGCCCCTAGCAGTGTCCACATGTTCTATTTGAATAGTGCAAATAAACAAACTGTGGGAAACCAGAGAGCTAAAATTGACACGGAAGTTTGTTCCCAGACTAAGAGTCCTTGAGTGAAGTGAGTTTGCTGCGTTTCTTGTGGCCACTGCTGCACCGTCCTGTTCTTTGTCTGCTCTGATGTCTGCTGCAGAAGAGAGCCGGGCTGTATCCAGTTCTGTTTCCCTACCACTTTGCTGACATGTTTTGCTATGGCAACCACCGGCTGGGAAGACATACCCGGGAGTGGTGGGGTCAGTGTGGGCTCTTTTCTCTTCACTGCTTGGCAGCCCTGCTGTGCTTCAGCTGCTGCCCAGGTGGAGCTTGTTGCTAACAGTCTCTGGTGTGTGTGTGAGTGCCTGGGTGTCACGGGGAAGTGACACCTTCAAGTCAGATCTTCCCAAAGAGAGAAGCCACACACTGTTTACCTAGCGACCCTCGGCTTTACTGACACATTCTGGGACTTTTCAGAAGGGCCCCTCCTACCCTACTGAAGCTGGCAATAACAGTATGCAGCCTTTGAGCCCTGCCAACTAGTCCTCCGAAGCAGGTGTTATCTGCTGAGGCCCTTGGGGTTCACAGTTGCCTTGCTGGAGACCTCTGATGCATCAGGGACAGCATTCAGTCATAGGCTGAGGAGAATCAGTGTGAAAGCATCCACTATTTGAATGGCAGATGTGTTGGAGTGTTGCCTTCAGTATCTCCCCAGGGCCCTGAGACTTGTTGAGCCCCTGTCCACATGAGAGAGGGAACCTTAGAGTCTCCCAGCTCAAGCCAGAGCCTCTGTCCTGGGAGTCATTTTGGGTATCCCCTCAGCTTCCAGTACCTATCTGAGCTGCAGGGCCCCCCCTCCCCAAAGCTCCTCTCATTGCCTTGTAAATGCAGTGGCAGCTTTGTAGAGTTTGCCTTCTCGGCTCTGCAATGGAGAAAACTTGCTGGTTGACAGAGATAGGCTTTTGAGCACCAGTGGCTTCTGAGGATGTATTACAGAGGTGAACTATGGCTCAAAGCCAGGAATGTCTGTCTCCTTCTCCTTCTCAACCCCAGAAAGCCCCATGTGGCAGTCACAAAGGGCACTTCAGGTGCCGAGGGCATCTCTCTGCTTCCTCTGTGATCCCATGTGGAGCTTTCTTCCTTTATTTGTTCATTCCACAGACATTTACTGAGTGCCAGTATGGCTTTGGCGTACTCTGGGAAGCAAGAATGAGATCAACTAAGTCATTAGTTGTGGGTGAGTAGATGGTTGGGTGGGTAGATGGATGTGGTAGATTTCTAACTGGTGGTCAACTTGTTGCACCCAGCTGACTTGAATGAGCATGGTACTGGGTGCAGGTGGCCCACCTGAGGATTGTTGCCAGCATAAAGGTGAATGGAAGCTTCTAAAAGCAACAACAAAAAATGCTGTTAGGGTTGCTGTTTGGAGAAGCTGTTGGAGCTCTGAGAAGCTGTTAGTTCCATTAGGCTGTGACCTTGTCACACCGGCTTTCCCAGTGAACTTTGGAGGAGCTTTGGCCCTCATCTTGAGCATCGCTTCCTGGCTCCGGAGGGGAAGATGGTGCAACCATTCAGTATCCTGGAGAAGCTTGTCACATTGGCTTTCCAGGTAGGAACTCTGCTTTCCTCATCGCTGGAGGAACTCAGGACCTCACTGTTGCTGACAGCTGTGGTACTTTTGGGGGAGCTCTGGTGCCTACCTTGAGCATTGCTTCCTAGCTCCAGTGCAGATCCCTCAGCCTGCTAGCACAGATCTTTCATCCTGCTGGCATAGACTTCCTAGCTTCCACCACTGACCTTTGGGCCTTTCCAGCACAGATCCATGAAACAAGTCTTCATGAGACTTTGTTTTGGGCTCTAGGCCTCCAGTTGGACTTGTGGAGGCACTGTAATGAGCTCTAGGCCCTCAGCTGGGTTCTTTAGTATGTAGTCTGTTGATAGGTTTCCTACATTTGCATATAAATCTTTGGGTGACTCCTTATAAAATATTACAAAATGTGTTTTGTATTCTAGTTTCCCTTAGGAAAAAAAACTTAAACCACAACAATGTGGGAGGCTGATTTTTGCACTTAGCTTTTCATTTGTGTAGCACTGTTAGTTTCACCGTAACATTTACCTGGATGGTGGATATGAGGCATGGAGGCATATCTTTATTTCCTTTCTCTTCTGTTTAAAGGGCAGCTAGTTACCAAGAGTTAGTCCACTTTGTGTCTTGTACCTCTTTGGTAGTCCCATAAACCCGTTCTCAGAGTAGTGTTCTTGAACACGTAAGTAGTAATTATGAAGAAAATCTATAATATGAAATGTAGTTATTATATTTTTAAAAATGCATATTTTAAAAAATTCTGTTAAAATAACACACATGCTACTTTTTTTGTATTTTAGGGAAGGGTCTAGAGGGTGTTCAGGGCTCACTACTAGATCGGACTCATAGTTTACACACACGTTGCTTTACTAACACTTTAAATCACATGAATTAGGAGCAGGTTTATCACAACTGTGATTTTAAAGTACTGAGGAGCATAAATGATATTTTGAAGTATCTAGAGCACCTGGAGTAAGATACGAAAATATCTCTGATTTCCTGTGCTGACAGAGTCCTGTACCCTGCAAGTGTCACTTAGACTTTGTCATGCGTTGTCTGTTGTGCTGTGTAGGTCTGCTAGATCTGCCATGACAAAGCTGCACTCGTAAAGGGGGAGGCTCAAGGCACAGAGATGTTCTGTCTCGCTCTGCTGGTGGTGAAAATCTGAGAGCAGGATCTGAGCAGGATCTGTCCCTGTGTAGGCAGTAGAAAGTGGCAAGTATGACACAGTAATGGACACTACACACAGAGAAGGAGGAGAACAAGGAGGAGGAGGAGGAGGAGGAAGAGGAATAGGAGGAGGAGGAATAGGATAAAGAAGAGGAGGAGGAGGACAAGGAGGAGGAGGATGGTGAGGAGGAGGAGGAGAAGGAAGAGGAGGAGGATGATAATGATGATGATGAGGAGGACAAGGAAGAGGAGGAGGAGAATGAGGAGGAGGAGAAGGATGAAGAGGAGGAGAAGGATGAAGAGGAGGAAGATGAGGAGGAGGACAAGGAGGAGGAGGAGGAGGAGGAGGGGTCAGAGTTGTATTTATACAAGCAAAGGCTTCTTTGACAAGCTGAGGGTGTTGTTAGGGTCTTTCCTTCCCTCATAATCTCCTTACTAAGTGCTGCCTCACCCATTTCTCAGAAAGCAGCTTTGCTTGACCTTGTCTTCTAGTGCTGATGTCACTGTCATGGTCACAGGGTGAAGAACCAGTTCTGGTTTTTATTTTTTAAAGAATACAAAATAATTATAATAAGGAAGAAACAGCTTTAGGAACAATATAAAAGTTCACTAAACAAAGTAATAATTCAACAATGGTTGTTGTATTGCATGATGTTATCTTCAAATTAGTTGTTTAGGTTACTGAATATACCTGAAAAATTGGTTTAAGAAAAAAAAAAAAAGTGAGGGCAGTGCTGCGGAGATACGTCAGCAGTCTAAGGACCTGCCTAGAAAGTACAAGGACCAGGGTTCAGTCCTCAGGACCACACACCATGCCAGAAACTGGGTGCGGGGGGGCATGCCTGTAATCCCAGCATGGGGAGGTTGAGACAAGAGGATCACTACAAGTCTGAGCTCTATATCAAGACCCTGTACCAATTAATTAGTTAATTAATTAATTAAAAAATAAGAAATACAAAACAAAACAACAAAATAGTTACAAGTAACAAAAAAGAAAAAAAAATAATTTAAGTATTAACTACTTCCTCCAAAAGGCCAGCAGACACCAGCAGTACAATTATCCAGATTACCCTGTATGTATTCATAGGTATCTTCTTCCCCTCTTTCTTTTGTCCTTTTCTTCACCCCAGTTTTTCCTTCCCACTGAACAAATTCTTTCCCTTTCACAGTATCCAGTGTACCTTTCAGGTTATACTTACTGTTTCAGCTTCTCACACTAGGGATCTAATATGATGTTTGAGCATGTGGGTCTGATCTATTTTACTTATCAATATAGTCTCTAGTTGCATTCATTTATCTACAAAAGCCTCAAATTTATCTTTTGTATAGCTGAATAATATTCCATAGTGTAAAAATACCATATCTTTTTTATTCATTCCTCAGTTGATGGGCATTTGGGTTGTTTCCAAGATTTAGCTGTGACAAATTGTGCTGCTATCATGGGTGCACATATATTGCTGTGGTCTGATAATTTCAGTTCTTTTGGAAAAATATGTAGGATGGGAATGGGAATAGCTGGCTTGAGTAGGAACTTCAATCCTAGCTTTTTGAGGAATCTCCATTCTGAGTTCCAAAATGCCTGCACTCCCACCAAGAGTGGACAAAGGCTCCTTTTTCCCCAACAGCCCTTCCAGCAGTTGTTATTGGTTGACTTCTTGATGGTAGCCATTCTTTCTGGCATAAGATGGTATCTCAGCATTGTTTCAATTTGCTCTCTTGAATGACCAATGGTGTTGAACATTTTTTAAAATATATTTATTTGTCATTTGTATCTCTTCATTTGTGAAGTGTATATTCATCTCAGAAGCCCATTTCTGGACTGGGTGTTTGAATTTTGGAAGCCTGATATTAAGCTCTATTTTCTTTTTTTTACTTTTATTTTGGCTGGGTCAGCCTGCGCTGGGGGTGAGGCTGGTGTAGTATGTGGTGTTGGGCATTGTCCTGGCCTAAGTTAGCACAAGCAGGCATTTGAGTACACTGAGCTACCTTGCCGCCCCAGCTCTGGTTTGAATATACAAATCAAATGTCATCATGTCCCCTTGGCACTACAACTTTTATGACTTTTTTCTCAGTTTTAATATCCTTCTTTAATTTTTATTTCTCTTAGTACATGTTTGCAGTGCATAATGACCTCATTTATTATAAGGATTTGGTTCATACATAATACATCTTATTTTTATAACTCCTACCTCTCCTTGTGCTCCCTTCTCTTTAAATCTCTTGGCACCATCCCTTTTGCAAAAGATCTATCTCCTTTTTTCTCACCCTTTTCTCCACTCCTTTCTCCTCCCTCCATCTCTCAGCAACCTTTTCCTTTATTGAAACATTCTTCCTTTGTCCTATTATTTATATTTTTCTTTTTATAATTTTACTCATTTTATTGAGAAAATATATTTTATTTTTCTCTTTATTTATATTTTATCTTTTTAATATGAGAAAACTGTCTCCTATTTACACTTGCATGTCTGATTTATTTCACTCAACATTATGGTTTCTTGTGCTCGTATTTTTGATCAGTTTTGCATGCCTACATCTTGTAACCTGAGCAACTACTTTGAAGGTAACAAAATGTAAATAATAACCATTGGTAATTTCCTCTTCTCTTTTAAAATTTTGTGTCATTGTTTTGACTTTTTTTCCTCTTTAAAAAATATGGTCTCAAGTTGCATCTGTGAATATCATCTGTGAATAAGTAGTTTTCCCTTCTTTATGGCATATTAGTACCCCATAGTGTACAAATACACATTTTCCTTATACGGTATATTCTTCTGTAAAGGGCGAATATGCTGTTTCCAAGATTTAGCTATAAGAATTTTGCTGCTGTAAGCATTGGCATCACTGGTATATGTTGCCTTTAACTACTTCAAGAAGGGGACTACCTGGGCCAAACGTTGTTTTCAGTTTTAGTTTTCTGAGGAATCTCCACCCTGCTTTCCATAGTGGTTGGACAGGTTTTCATTCCCACCAACAATGTAGGAGGAAGAGTTCCTTTTTTCTCACAGTTATACAACATGTATTATTATTTGAAATCCTGATGATAACCATTCTTTCTGAATAAGAATGGAATCTTGGTGTTGTTTTAATCTGTACTTCTCTAATGGCTGGCGATGCTGAATATTTTTTCAGGCATTTATTGGTCATTTGTTCTTATTATGGGAAATGTTTGTTTATTTTGAGTGTCCATTTTTTTACTGCGTCATTTATTTTGGGAGGGGAACTCAAATTATTTTGAGTTCTTCTTGTGTTCTGTATATTAGTCCTCTGTCTACAGAACAGCTGGCAAGTGTTTTCCCATTCTGTAGGTTGTCTCTTCACTCTATCAGTTGCTTCCTTTGCTGCACAAAGCTTTTTAATTTGATAGGATTTCATTTATTGATTGTAGATGCCATCCTCTTTCCCTAAAGCTATGATCTGGTTGGAAAATAATCGACCTTTAAAATAAACATCAAAGCAGCGAACTCTAATTGGGCTGTCCTTGCCTGCTTGGCCTCACTCTTCCCTTGCTCCATGGCTGCTGTGTAAGGCGGGTGAGGCAGGCATAGGCTGGCTGGGTTGGGATTTTGATTTCTGATTTTCAAGCTCTTGTTTTACCAGATAGGTGTTACTCTGGGCAAAACACAGTCTTTCTAAGCTATGGTATTTTTGTTTAGAAAGTCCTTGCATCTGTTTGTGATGTCAAGTGTTTTAATTATTCTAACTTCCAGTAGATGTGTTTATGTTTTAACACTTAGATCTTTGATGTATCATGCATGGTGAGATACATGGGCCTAGACTCAATCTTCTGCTTGTGGATAGCCAATATTCCCAGCATCATTTGTCAAGAGGCTATCTTTCCTCCAGTGTTTGCTTTGGACTCCTTTGTCAGAAATTATACAGCTGAATGACCCTGGAATTATTTCTGTACCCTTTATTCTGTTCCACTGATCCATGAGTCAGTGCCATGCTACTTTTATCTCCATTATCTATCATCTATCTATCTATCATCTATCTATCTATCTATCTATCTATCTATCTATCTATCTATCTATCTATCATCTATCTATCTATCTCTTCAACTTCAGAATTATCGTACTTCTGCTTTGATCTTGTTCCCCAGGAATACTTTGCTGTTCTAGGTCTCTTCTAGCTCCATATGAATTTTAGGATTATTTTCACTAGATTTGTGAGAGATGGGCTTGGTATTTTGATCCAGATTGCTTAAATCTATGTATCAACTGTAGAAATATGGCCATTTTGACTACATTCTTTCTACCTGTTCAAGAATAGGACATCTTTCCATTTTCTGTTGTCTTCTCTGATCTCCTTTTTTAGAGTGCTGTGCTTTTCTTAACTTCTTTGGGGAGGTAAGTTCCTAAGTAACTAATCTTTTGCTGTTGTGAATGCTATTATTTTCCTAATTTCTTTCTCAAAGAGTTCATTATCGGTGTACAGGAATGCTATTGATTTTTATGTTCTATTTTGTATCTTGTTAAGTTGCCAAATTTAGCTATTAATTTTAGGAGTCTTTTTAGAAGATTTTTTTTTAATTTTTATTTTATTGAAGTACAAATATCAATGAGACAGTTTTAAGATACCTTGACTAGATGGATTTGATAAATTAATAATTGCAAACTGTTTTCATAATGTTTTGGTATCATAGAAGGTGCATACATGATATACTTACAGACATTATTATAGCGTATGTCAATAAACAGTAAATTAAGAGAGTGTAGCTGTTTGCGTATCTTATTTTTTATACCTGAATTACATCAAAGATTCAATAATTAATACGTTCTACCTTGTTATTTTTCTAGTAGTTGTCATTAGTACTAGACGCTGACATAATATCCTGTGCAACCACCATTAGTGCAAATCTTGCCTCTCATAAAATTATGTAAAAGAACAGCGTTATCTATCCCAACTGTACTGTCCATACACACACATCATGATTCTTCCTTTCTATACCCCTTCCTTTGTCTACACCTGTCAAACATGGGCACTCCATTGTCATTTAACCAATTTAGGTGCCTGAGCTCAGTGACACAATCCAAGACAGTCCAGCATTCCACAGCAATAGTGAGTTATCTGAAGAAGTTGTCAACCATAGCCATTTACAGCTCAACTTATTATTATGGCCCTGCATTGTATACCTATTTTTATACTTTTCTGCTGGATGGTTAAGACCTAGATAGAGCAAGACCTATATACCAACACATGTACTTTTTTGTTTCTAATGAGGTCAGTGAAGTCCCCTCAGGGTTTATCTTGTAGTACTCTACCTTATTCTGTAGATCCTTTGTCTGTGTCATCCATGTGGATGAGTCACAGACTCTCCCCAGGCACACTATAGATTATCAATCTCTTTCCTCTGTGGCTTCATAATCTCCTTGTTCAGAAAATGTGGAGCTCACCTGAGTTTCATGATGTTGCAGTACAGGTTCTCCTATGTCCTGAGTCTTCGCTGACCTTGAAAGGCTAGGGCCAAAATGTTGGCTGGCTTTGTGGCTCTTCTGTTTCTCCAATTTTGATCTGTGAACTTAGGTTGTTAACCATCCAGAAGAAGAGCTGATTAGTACCCTGCAGCATATGCCATTCACTTTGCCTTATCTGACTCCATTGTTTTTAGTTGTTGTTGTACATTTCCATTTGTATTTCTTCTTTTTGTTTCTTATACTAGGGAGACTATACGATATTTACATGTGTGTGTCTGGTTTATTTCACTTATGAGTATATGTTCAAGTGGCATCCACTTCAGTATAAATGCTTCAAGTTTATCATTCTTAATAGGTGAGTAATACTCCATTATATGGAAATACCACATCTTCTTTAACCATTCCTCATGTGATGGACATCTTGGTTGTTTCCAAGAATTTGCTATCACAAATTGTGCTGCTATAAACATAGGTATGCATATATCACTATGATACAATGTTTTCAGTTCCTTTGGGAAAATTCCCAGTAGGGGAATAGCTGGCTTGAATGGGGTTTCTAGTCCTACTTTTTTGAGGAGTCTCCACACTGACCTTCACAATGGTTGTACCAGTCTACATTCCCACCAGCAGTGGAGAAGGGTTCCCTTTACCCTACAACCTTTCCAACATTGTTGTTGGTTGATTTTGTTATGATAGCCATTCTTTTTGGAGTGAGATGATATCTCAGTGTTGTTTTTATTTGCATTTCACAGATAACTAGTTATGTGGAGCATTTTTTCATATACTTATTTGCTTCTTTAATTTCGTCCTCTGAGAAGTGTGTATTCATCTCAGATGCCCGTTTCTGAATTGGGTCTTTAAATCTGAGGGCCCTGTTATATCTTAGTTCTTTATATTTTCTAGATAGCAGACCTTTGTCTGATTGCTTATTAGTTAGGATTTTTTCAAAATTTGTGGGTTGTCTTTTCACTGTGTTGACAATTTCTTTTGACATGCAGAAGCTCCTTAAGAAGAGTTGATCCCAGTTGTTGATTCTTTCAAGTGCTTCCCATGAGAATATATGTTTGTTCATGAACTCTTTACCTATCCCTGTTTTTTTTTTTTTTTTTCTTCAAGAGTTCCTCCTACTTTCTCTTCCAGGTGATTGAGTGTTTCTGTTTTAATGTTTAGATCTTTAATCCTTTTTAGAATAATTTTTAAAAATATTTATTTATTTGGTACAGGGTCTCGCTATGCAACTCAGACTCATAGAGATCCTTCTGTGTCAGCCTGCCCAGTGCTGGGATTGAAGGTGTGAGCCAGCAGTCCAATTTTAGGGGCTGGCAAGGTATACCCAGGGTTCTAGGTGGCATAGTATATGGTACCAGGGATAGAACACAGGTTCTTACACTTGCCAAGCAAGTGCTTAGACTGCCAAGCTATCTCTCCACGTCTCTAGGAATCTTTTGGTATATTGGTTTTATGTAGAGGATCATGCCATCTTCAAGTAATGATACTTTGAGTTGTTGGTTTTCTATATGTACCCGTTTTAGTTCCCATTGCCTTATTCCTCTGGCTAGATTTTTAAGAACTATGTTAACCAGGAGAGGTTATGGTGGACACACTTGTGTTGTTCATGATTTTCCCACTTTTTATTGATGTTAGCAGGTGGTTGTAAAACAACTGAGGTAAGATCTGTCTCAGTTACTCTTCTCTCATTGCTGAGACAAATACCTGACTCTCAAAATGAAGGAAGGAAAGGTTTATTTAGCTCACAGTTACTGGAAGTTTCAGTTCATACTCAGCTGGCTTCAAAGAAGAATGACACATGGAAGAGAGCAGCCTTTCATGGTGGTGGCAAAGAGCAAGAGAGCAAAGTGGGTGGGGGCGCGGCAGCTCACGCAGCCAGCTAGCCTCTCAGTCCTCCTCACATTGTAATGCTGATTACCTGGCCCAGGGCAGGTGCAGCATTCACGCCCACAGAAATCAATCACAAACTGCAGAAGCCACCCTAGGACTGCAGGAGGCTTTGGCAGGGACACCTAGACACAAACCATAACAAGGTCCTTATACACATAGTTTCTTCCTTTTTACATCATGAATGGGTATTGGATTTTGTGAAAGTTTTTTTTTTTTCTTCTGCATCTATTGAGACGATCATGTGATCTTCCTTTGGTCCCTTACATGCGATAGATTACATTTATTGATTTACATACTTGGACCAACCTTGCATTACTGGAATGAAAGCTGTTTGTTAAAAAAATGTGTGAATGTTTTTAAATGCCTTGTTGCATTTTGCTTGCCAGTATCTTACTGAAGATTTTTCATATATGCTCATTAAGGAGATTTTCCTGTATAAATTTGGGTTGTATCTTTGCTTTTTGGTATCAGAGTGACGCTAGCTTGCAGAAATGACTCTAGAATACTTCTCTTTCAATTTAATTGAAAAGTTTGAGGAGTATGGGCATTGGGTCACTGAATTCTTGCAGTGAATCTGATCCAGGAGATAAGGAGTGGTAAAGCTGACTGGGGAAATGGGCAGGACTTGTCTATTGCAAGGTCTCAGGACTTGTCCAGTAATTCTCAGGACCTGGTATGTGGAACTTCTGCCAGGCTCCCATGAGATATGATAAACTTAAAGACCATGTGCCACGGAGGCTCACTAGCGGAACTTTCCATGATACCCAGTGCCACATTTCCCAGATGCAGCATGGGCTTTTATTTTTGCTTTTACCTTTTTTTCCCTCATATTTTACCCAATTCACTTACAGAGCTGGTTTTTCTCATACCTACTGACCCCTCACTTTTGCCTTGTTCCATCTAATGCTTGGTTTGAGGCAAGAATGACGAACATATTTGATTGGTGAATGATTTCTAAAGGAACTACCCTATAACAAATTTATCAGGACCTAGACATTTTGTAATTGACGGGTAAGTAGGTGTTTTTAAATTGCTGCTTCCATCTTATTGCCAATTATTACATTATTCACAGTTTCTACGTCTTCTTGGTTCAGCTTTGTTAGTTCATATGTATCTAGGGATCTGTCCATTTCTTCAGTTTATTAGTGTATAGGTTTATGAAGTAGTTATTAATAATTTTGAATTTGGCAGTGTCTTCTGTGGTTTTGCTATTTTTAGTTTTATTTGCACTGATTTGGGTCTCTTTTGTCCTTTTTTTAGGTAAGATTGGTGTAATGGTTGATTGGTATAACAGTCAATTTGAGAAGTTTAGAAGCTTAACTAAATCCACTCAGCAGTCCTACCCCCTAGGTTGGCCTGTTGCTCAGATGATATAAAGGGTATGAAGGGGAGATGAGGAAGGACAGACTGGACTCTGTTCTTTGGAGGTGCTTTAGCTACTGTCTTCAGCTTCCAATGCCGAATCGTTGGCTTTCATTGTATACTCTTAGACTCTTTAGCTTCCAGTGTCAACCCATCAGGCTCCTGATATGGACTTGCATGGATGACCCAGTGAACTCTGGACCTTTGACTGAAACTTTTGGCCTCTGGTATGCAGATGCCCTATGCAAGCTTCCCCATCCAACTCTGTGGCTGGCTGTCACAAGCCAATCTTGTATTTCCTTATACATTTCTATGTCCTGTATTATATGTTTCTCTAGTAAAATCCTGATTGATATCATTGGACAGGGGTTTTCCTATTTTCTTTAATCTTTCAAAGAATCAGAACTTCAATTCATTAACTCTTTGTATTGTTTAGTCTCCACTTCATTAATTTCTGCTCTGATCTTTATAACTTTCTTCCTTGTACAGTAGTACCTCAATTCATGAACTTGATTCATTCCATGATTCAGATCACAAATCAAGCTGATGAGAACCAAATCAAATTCAATGGATACATTCAATTTGACCTTATAGGGAAATTTGATTTGGTTCTTGTCTACTTCAGTGTGTGACCAGAATCATGGAGAGAATTGCGTATCACTGGTCTAGCTTTGGATTTGGATTTTTCTTGTTTTCCTAGGATCTTGAGGTGCAGCACTGGGTTATTTGTTTCACTGTTTTTCTGACATTGGCATTCAGAGTTATAAATTTTCCTCTTTGGTCTCCTTTTCTTTCTTTCTTTCTTTCTTTCTTTCTTTCTTTCTTTCTTTCTTTCTTTCTTTCTTTCTTTCTTTCTTCCTTCCTTCCTTCCTTCCTTCCTTCCTTCCTTCCTTCTTTCCTTTCTTTCTTTCTTTCTTTCTTTCTTTCTTTCTTTCTTTCTTTCTTTCTTTCTTTCTTTCTTTCTTTCTTTCTTTCTTTCTTTCTTTCTTTCTTT
>PVKA01029776.1:5344-28064 GCA_004027165.1 Ctenomys sociabilis
GTCCTGTACCTTATTCTGTAGATCCTTTGTCTGTGTCATCCATGTGGATGAGTCACGGCCAATGCTTGACCAGTTTGCTCTCTGTGAGAGCCTGAGAGAAAGTTTTCTCTCCATGTGACTCTCCCCAGGCACACTATAGAACTTCAGTCTCTTTCCTCTGTGGCTCCATAATCTCCTTGTTCAGAAAATTTGGAGCTCACCTAAGTTTCATGATGTTGCAGTACAGGTTCTCCTATGTTCTGAGTCTTCACTGACCTTGAAAGGCTAGGGCCAAAATGTTGGCTGGCCTTGTGGCTCTTCTATTTCTCCAATTTTGATCTCTGAACTTAGGTTGTTAACCATCCAGAAGAAAAGCTCATTAGTATTCTGCAGCATATGCCATTCACTTTGCCTTATCTGACTCAATTGTTTTTAGTTGTTGTTGTACATTTCCATTTGTATTTCTTCTTTTCATTTCTCATACTAGGGAGACAATACTATATTTACACATATGTGTCTGGTTTATTTCACTTACAAGTATATATTCAAGTGGCATCCACTTCAATATAAATGCTTCAAGCTTACAATTCTTAATAATTGAGTAATTCTCCATTATATAGAAATACCACATCTTTTTCAACCATTCCTCATGTGATGGACATCTTGGTTGTTCCCAAGATTTTGCTATCACACATTGTGCTGCTATAAACATAGGTACACATATATCACTATGATACAATGTTTTCAGTTCCTCTGGGAAAATTCCCAGTAGGGAGATAGCCGGCTTGAATGGGATTTCTAGTCCTACTCTTTTGAGAAGTCTCCACACTGACCTCCACAATACTGTAATTTTTGTTGATTGGACTCTACAGTACAATACTGTCATTTTATATTATCA
Organism: Ctenomys sociabilis; assembly: GCA_004027165.1. Classification (NCBI taxonomy): domain Eukaryota; kingdom Metazoa; phylum Chordata; class Mammalia; order Rodentia; family Ctenomyidae; genus Ctenomys; species Ctenomys sociabilis. The sequence goes on from PVKA01029776.1 coordinate 6,222, forward strand.
TATATTATAGTACTGCATATCAGAGGTATGCAAGTAAAAGCAGTCATCAAGCTGAAATCTACTTTGACAATTTCTTTTTTTGGTGATACTGGGGATTGAACTTCAAGCACTTTTTCTACTGAGCCATCTCACCAGCCCTCCTTTATTATTTCTTTGTTCTGAATATTGTGATGTACTTACTATCCACAATTCTTCATTTAGCAACCAATTTAATTAACAATTCAGTCATAGGACCATGGCTTGGTCATTAAATGAGTATAAGGTATTCTCCCTGTCTTTTTTTATTATTATTATTATTATTCTCTTCCCTGGACTCCAAATCTATTGCTAACACTTACTCTGAACTATTTCACTAAAGAACACAAGAAAAGAAATTTTAGGAAGACTAAAAGAAAAAATCATTTTTACATTCCAAATGTCCAAAAAATCTGACGAGGTATTTTCCTTTTTATTTCCTTCCTCCTAGAAGACCCTTGGCAAGAACTGCTCTCAATACACACAATAGTGTTCTACAACCTATACTTTCTCTGCAAATAATAGTAGTCAGCAATAAATAGTGAGAAGAGAAAAGGTCTAATTAGTTCTGAACAGAACATATTCTAAGAAATTCTAAACATCTAATATATTTTAACTAACAAAATAGCAAATATTGAATAAGTACCAAATACCATGTAACTATGTAAGAACAAAAGTATTGAGAATAAATTTGACTAGATTGGTCATGGCAAAGAACAACATAAAATGCAAAACAGACTATGACTCTAGCTTTTAAATGGCTATTTCAATAATTAAACTTACTAACAATGGCTGCATTATCTGCATTTCATCAGACTGATTAGCCAAAAGTATATCCACAAAACAAACACATCCATTAATTCATACAGAACACTATTTTTCTGATAAAAACAGTAGCACTTTAAATGAGAAGAATTTATTACAGTCATGAAAGGACCTATAGGCATTCACTCCATTAAATTAACATGGCAGCAAGAAAAATAAGCAGTTTTTAGTCTCATTTTCAAGTTTTTCAGAAATAAGGCAAGCGTTTCTACTCTTAGTACTCCTACTCAATACAAGTCCCAAATTTTAGCCAGAGCAGTTAGGGCAGATAAAACAAAAGGAATACAAAAGAAAAAGAAATCAAATTATTTTTGGTTGCAGATGACAGGTGTAAAGGGCTAATGTGAAAGTAATGTGATGAGTTAATGTAAAACTAAATGTAAAAATTTACTCTGTTCAACTTTCTGTGATCCTGTTTTCTTGTAAGACCACAAGGGGGCTCGGTGTATCATGGATCAATCATTAATAGACTAAGAGCTCCTAGGAAACAATGCTCCCAGAGAAAAATGTATGCTGAGTAATGGTCACACTGTCCCCAAAGGTTAAATGACAAATTTGTTTGCCAAACAGGATGCAGTTTCTACCCTTACTACCTCTGTACTTCTAAGGCTCTCTCACCATTTGTCTGCCCTTGTGTGAGTATGGTCAAGTGGTCTCGGGCCCGATAATAAAAGGCTCATATTTAAATTTTAATTTGGACTCAGGTCTGGTTTCTATGTTGAGAACCCATAATATTCGGGGGCTCATCCAGGATCCCATTAACTGGGATCAAATAAAAACGAGTCTTTTCCGGAAAACTATAATCTGAAGAAATTCTTCAACCCCCAGACTTGTACAGGGCTCCAAAAATTTTCAAATTCTTTATTGATTTGGACAGCATGAGCTGTTTGGAATCTCTTGCCCGTAAGAGTCTTTGTTCTGTTGGGGTGCCCTTTTGAGTCACAGGAGGAGCTGGACACAATATAAATCCCCTGGACTCTGTTCCTCTCCACTATGGTACACTGAAGTGTTAGATTTGTCTTTGGTTTTGTCTTTGTTCCTTGTCTGTTGGTTGTGTTGTTTGCAATTATAGGTCAGACTGCTTCTGCTTCTTTGTCGCTGTTACAATGTATTCTTAACTATTTCCAGGATTTTAGACAATGAGCCTCAGGATCCCAATTGGCAAGATGCTCTTAAAAAAGGCCGGGCAGGCCTCTGTATCTGTGAGCCACTTTTGGGCAGTTTTTCCGCGCCAAAGCTGATTTCAGCTAACTGCCTCAAAATGGTTGAGGGAACGGAATGCCACAATGTAAAATAAGTAACAGACCTTACTCTGATCTGAGTAAGATTTGACTGGCTTTATGTTCTCTTGAGGCTAAAGTTGATGAATCCTAACTTCCAGGTGTAAAAGTTATGTCAATCTACCTCAGATGAGTATTTCCTGAGATACTATTGACATGTTGTTTCTCTCACTGAATCTGTTTTCCATAGATTAATGTTCCTGGATTTGTCTTGGGCCAAAGGCTCCATGAGGTTTGTTTTCCTCATTTGTTTTAAATTTGTTACAGGGGGGAACCCTGTGTTACCTTACCAGGGAATCTATGGGAATGTTAACAGTTTGTTTTGGTTTAAAATCCAGCCAAGAATCTAAATTAGTAAAATCAAAAAAAAAAGGAAAACAAAAATTTCCAGAGATGTTGTCCATTTGTTTGTTTGTCTGAATTGTTAGTTCTCTGTCCCCAATGCGCCTGGGTCCCCAGCTGAGCTTGCACCAGGGTGAAGACAATGGTATTCTGTTTTTCTTTCCCTTCTTGCCTTCTGTAACAGTCTACCTAAAAATATAAAAGGACACAAACCTAACTCAGGTGCCCTATGACATTGTGGTTATTGCTGTGGTGACAAACTACATTAATCCTGGGCTTCTACTGTGTATACATATTAAAAAGGGACATAGCTGGAACCTTTACAAACTGACTGTCCTGGGCTACATGATTTAAAATTTGATGGGGTCCCCAGGTAAAGGTGGGGAATGCTTTTGGGATTTCTGTTGTCTCATCCTGGGCACTACGGCGCCCAGGGGAGCTTCAGCCATGGGTGCTGCAGCCACTGCTGTTGCTTTGACTCCTGGGTTTTCTCTACCCTCTCCTTTCCCTAGCTGGGCGTGGTGGCACATGCCTGTAATCCCAGCACTCGGGAGGCCGAGGCAGCAGGATAACAACAGCCCACAGAGCTCACTAGCTCAGCTCAGAGGCCATTATTTGCCCTGCCTTTTCTGGGGAGGTTTACTGCTCTCCTGCTGTGGCCACAAAAAGGGAATTCTGAGTCCCCTCCCCCAGCCTATGCTTCTTCTGGATATGTTACAAACTGCAAAAACAAAAAGTCTACAGCAATAAGTTACTGCTTCATAGCAGAAAAAAGATACAAAATAAAAATAGAGACAGGAAAAAAAGTGTTTTATCATAATTTAACCTGAAAAGAAATATATCCGAGTACATTCTGGTTTTGTAAAGATATTTGTTTGATCTACATATTTGTTTATATATTTATACATTGTTAGCTAAGCTTTAAATATAGACTCTAAATCATGTTTTCTCCTTAGTTACCAGCTGGTCTAAGTGATATCTAAACATATATGTGTGTGTGTGTGTGTGTGTGTGTGTGTGTGTATATATTATAGTATGTTACATATATCATTCACATATATAATAAAAAGTTCACATCAAGCCAACATAAACAAAAACTTATATAATATATATAATAACTAAACTGGACATTTTGTCCTGTTATATTGCTATATATGTATATAACTATTGATGTCAAATATTCACTGTTAAAAGTTTAACTGTTGCCTGTTAACACTCTACAGAGATTCAACCACTAAAATGTCGATGGCTGATAAAACATAACAGTTCTCTGGTTACACTTCATATTTAAGGTGCTTAAGTCTGCTTTCACCTAACTGGATCTGGTATACTGTGTTATATTTAAAGACAGATTCTTTTGTATTTGCTTGATAGCTACTTCCCAGAAATTGTTTGCCTTTAACAGGAGGATTCAGAAGGAGGAATACAAGTGCCAAAGATATAGACATGATGCCCCATAAATTCAAAATTTGCTTTACTGTTCTTAAAAAAGTTTTACCTAAGAATCTGGTGCCTTTTGGTAATAACAATCCTAACTTTTCACTCTTACAGTGTATCGATGATTTGTTAGCAAAAAAGCCCAGGACCGAAAAGAATTACAAGAGTTCCTAAAAATGATGGGTTTTTGTTTTTAGGTGTCAAGTTTTATTTCTGCTACTAAACCCTGAAGAGAGATAATAGCCTCCTGGTTGGATTAAAATTCAAAACAACAAAAACATTAAAAAATTAAACAAAAAACTCTTAAGAGCTCCGGCTCTGACCCTCCCAGACATCACTGAGCCCTTTCAGTTGTTTGTTCATTAAAAAAAAACAAGTCCCAAGGAGAGTCTTAACTCAGACCATAGACCATAAAAATACCCTGTGGCCTATCTGTCCAAAAACTGGACTATGTGGCTGCTAAGTGGCCATCATGCTTTCAGGCCACTGCAACAGCTGCTGTATTAGTAAAAAAGAGACTCACATCTAACTCTTGAGACTATACAGGCTATTAATCCTGCATCCTTCCAATGTTATCCGAATCTGCTGGCAGGAAATCTCCCCTTCTGAGGATGTCAAAGTGAACTTCACTGAGATCAAATTGACTAATCATCCCATTATGGGCTCCCCATTACGATAGGCTCAGATAATGGGCCTGCTTTTGTGGATAGAGTAATTCAGAGCCTTTCTGGTGTTTTCGGCCTAAAATGAAAGCTAGATTCTGCCTACTGACCCCAAAAGCTTGGGCCAAGTATAGTGATAAAACTACACCCTGAGGAACAAATTGTCAAAACTGTGCCAGAAGACAGGTGCGAACTGGGTGTCTACACTTCTGATGGCCCTGCTGTTGTCATACTGCACCCCATCCCAGGATGGACTCACTCCTTTTAAAATCCTATTTGACAAACTGCCCCTCTTGGTACTGGTATTAATAAAAACTATAAAAGATTGAGACAAAGGGCCAGGCGTGGTGGCGCATGCCTATAATCCCAGCACTGGGGAGGCTGAGGCAGGAGGATTGTTGTGAGTTCAAGACCAGCCTGAGCTACAAAGTATGCTTAAGGCCAGCCTGAATTGCAGTGAGACCCTGTCTCAAAAAGACAAAAAAAAAAAAACAAAAAGATTGAGACACAGACATCACTCTGAGTCCCTAAATTGAGGGGGGGGGGGAAATCCTGACATCCATTTCTACTCAAGAACTTGTTAAGTCCTTACAGGCTCTTCAGTCTACTCTGTAGGCTACACACTCCCTCTTCTGCCATCAACAACCACAACCCAGAAAAGCCTACACCCTGTTGGCAGCTGAGCCTACATCCTTGGTAAGGATCAAAAAGTAAAACCTGTCGACTCCTGGATCCCACTGGACTGGGCCATACCCTGTTGACCTAAGTACTCCCATCATGGTCAAGGTAACAAAAAACATTGAATTCACTACTCCCATATTAAGCCAGCCTCAATAGATCAACAGTCAGATAAGTAAACTTACAAAAGACTGCTGACTTTCTCAAGGTCAAACTGACCAGATGTGGCTCTACTGGTTCTTGTTAGGACTAACAGAGGCTCAACACTCTCTCATCACTTATACATGGTGGCTGACTCAGACCTTAGATGGGACAAAGATTGCTACTCCAAGTTCTGTGTCTCCCTATCTGATCTTTTTAGATATAAAAATAATAAAATAAGATAGACAAAAAATTTGCCAGAGTCAACATTATTACGAAAAGCTCTAATGCTTGTGGAGATGCCACTAAAGATGGAGGATTCTTCTGGTAAAACTAGATATATAAAGCTATCGCCTGTTGGACAGATAAAAAAATCCCTTTTTAAATGTTACTAGGGTCTCCTTCACCAACCAATCATATGATAAACTAAATAAATCAAGGATTTAAATCATGAAATCATGTACAAAAACTAGTGGGGAATATAAAAGGTTCATATAAAAGTAATGTGATGAGTTAATGTAAAGCTAAATGTAAAAAATTACTCTGTTCAACTTTCTGTGACCTTGCTTCCTTGTAAGACCACAAGGAAGCTTGGTGTACAATCATCAATAGACTGAGAGCTCCTACGAAACAATGCTCCCAGAGAAAAATGTATGCTGAGTAATGGTCACACTGTCCCTAAAGAGACTGTTCTATGTTAAATGACAAATTTGTTTGCCAAAAAGGATGTAGCTTATACCCTTAAAACCTCTGTATTTCTAAGGCTCTCTTGTCATTTATCTGCTCCTGTGTGAGTATGGTCAAATGGTCTCGGCCCGATAATAAAAGGCTCATAGTTAAAATTTTAATTTGGACTCAGGTCTGGTTTCTATGTTGAAAACCCATAACAATATGAACAGATACTCAGGAAACTGTGAAGACTCCACCAAAAATCTTTCAGAGCCAGTAAATCAATTTAGCAAAGTAGCAAGACACAAAATCAACATTAAAATATCAACAGTTTGCAGCAGAAGTACAGCTAAGCATCATGGAGGCTGCCTGACAAGCACAGGTCCTGATTTCAATTACCAGTACAAAAAAAAAAGCAACTTTTTCACATACCAATAATGGACTGAGAAGCAAGGAAAACAATTCCCTGCACAATAGCTTCAAAAAAATAAAATATCCAAGAATCATTCTAAATAAGATGAAAGACCTCTACATGAAAATTTCTGAACACTGAAGAAAGAAACTAAAGATACTAAAAGATGGAAAACACCCTATGTGTGTAGATTGGTAAGTTAAATCAGCCACATTAAGGAAAAATAAATAAAAGTCGTGTTACCATAAATGACCTATAGATTCAATGTAATACTCATTAAACAATGACATTCATGTAACTAGAAAAAAGTAGCCTAAAATTCATTCAGCAATACAACAGAAACAGAATAGCCAAAAACCAGAGCTGAGGCACCAGGGGCCAGGGATCCCCAGGCCAACCATGCTGGCCCCACCCCCTGGGGTATGCTGAGATGGCAATTGAGACTGGGCATGGTAGTGCATGCCTGTAATCCCAGCTCTTAGGAGGCTGTAAACAGGCAGGTCACTACGAGTCCAATCTAGTAGTGAAACCCTGGACACCCTGTAGACCCTTCCCTAAAATATTAAAAAAAAAAAAAAAAAAAAAAAAGACCAGGGCCAAAGGAATCACACTACTCAGTTTCAAATCATAAAGCCACAGTAACAAAAGCAGCACAGTACTGGCATAAAAACTGATTATGCAGAAGGATGGAACAGAATAAAGGACACAGAAACAAACCAACAAAACTACATATAACTATCTGCCTCTCAATAAAGGAGCGAAGAACAGACAAGCTACTTAACCAGTGGTACTAGAAAGACTGGATATTCACTTACAGAAGACTGAAACTGTATCCCCATCTCTCACCTTGTATAAAACTCAATTCAAAGTGGATCAAAGATTGAAATTTTGAAACATAAAACAAAGGAAACACCTGAAGCCACAGACACAGGCAAGGACTTCCTGAAGAGAAGTCCAAGAACACAGGAAATAACAGCAAGAATCAACAAATGTGACATCAAATTAAAAGATTTCTAGCCTACAAAATGAGAGAAAGTCTGTTGACTACTCTTCCAAAAGACAGTTAATACCTAAAATACATGAAGAACTCAAAAACCTAACCCAAAATAACTAGCCCAATCAATAAATGAGCAAATGAACAGATCCTGGGAGTGGGGGGAAGATGGCCAATAAGCATATGATAAAATACTCAACATTTTTAGCCATTAGGAAGCTGCAAATTGAGATTAAAGCACCTGCAAGCACACACGGGGGCCAAGGGTTCAAATCCCAGGCCTGCCATGCCAGCTCCACCCCCAGGGCACACTGAGACTGGATATGGTGGCGCATGCCTGTAATCCCAGCTCTTGGGAGGCTATAAACAGGCAGATCACTGAATCCGATCTAGTAGTGAGACCTGTAGACCCTGCCCTAAAAATACAAAAGAAAAAAAAAAGGAAACTGCAAATTGAAACTACAGAAATTCTACCTCACCCCAATGAGAATGGCTGTCATCAAGAATTCAAAAACAGTAAATGCTGGTGAGGGCTGGACAAGGGAGAAGCCCTCCATACTACTAGTAGGAATGTAAATTGGTAGCCACTGTGGAAATCAGTATAGAGGCTACTCAAAAACGCTAGTATCTGATCCAGTGATACCATTCACTGCTATATACCCAAAGGAATTAAAGTCAGCACAGTATAGGGATACCTGCATATCCATGTTTACTGTGGCACAATTCACAATAGCCAACCCATGAAACCAGCTTAGGTGCCAAGCAACAGATAAATAAAGAAAATATGGTTGGCTTGGTGGCACACACCTATAATCCCAGCACTCTGGGATGCTGCAGCAGAAAGACTCAAAAGTTCAGTCTCAGTGTGGACAACTTAGTGACTTCACAAGACTGTCTCAAAATTTTAGAAAAGGACTGGAGATGCAGGTCTCTGAGAAAGTCCTGGGTTCAATTCCCAATACCCCAACAAGTGAGATGAGGCGGCACACATTCACAATGAAGTATTATTCAACTATAAAGAATAAAAGTGGGGCTCAGTAGAATAAGCACTTCCCTGGCAAGCGTAAGGGCCTGAGTTCAATCCCTGGTTCTGCCAAAAAAAAAAAAAAAAAAAAAGAATAAAAGTTTGTCATTTTCAGGAAAATAGATGGATCTGGAAATCATCGTGTTGGACGAAATAACTCACACATACAAGTAATCACATGTTCTATCTAACATGGGGGATTTGGAGAAGGTGAAAAGAAAATAGGAAGGAGACTATTGTTAGACATGAGGAGATTGGGAGGAGAAGGCAGGCAGTATGAATTATGGATATGATCAAAATATTTACACAATGAAACCCAAAAAGACCAAGACTGCAAAACTAGGGGGAGCAGAGGGCAAGGTGAGTGATAGAATGAGTGAAAAGGCTCAGAAGATACAATGTATATACACAAATCTGCCAAAATGAAATCTGTTCACTTATCGGATGTGTACTAATTAAATGAATGTCAGGGCCAGCCACATAGCTCAGCGAATTAAAGAGCCTGCTTAGGCAGACAACAGGGTCCTCCTTGATTCAACCCCTGGTGTGCTGTGCCAGCCCCACCCCAGGGACAGGCTGAGCCAGCAACTGAGACTGGGCGTGGTGGTATACACCTATAATCCCAGCCTTGGAAGGCTGAAAACAGGAGAGTCACTATGAGTCTGATCTGTACTAAAATACATAAAAGATGAATAAAATAAGGTGTTAAAAGAAGAGGCATATTATATGCCCCTAAAAGTTTTATTCACATTGTGACACTAATTTTTTTTTTTTTTTTTTTTTTTTTTTTGTGGAACCAGGGATTGAACTTAGGCCCTTGCGCTTGCCAGGGAAGCGCTTACTCTACTGAGCCATCTCCCTGGCCCCTAATGTTCTTAATCTGGTTAACAAAAAAAAAAAAAAAAAAAAAAATGTGATGTATTTAGTTGTTACAGGATCTCACTACCCAGCCTGGAATTAATTATGATTCTCTTTTCAGCCTCCCTAGCTCTGGGATTACAAACTTATGTCCACTGTGTCAGCCCAGAACCTGTTGCCAGCTCAGCCCACCCTGGGGTCAGGGCTGGCACGGCATGTGGTGCCAGGGATCAATCTGCAGTCTCTGCGCTTGCCTAAGCTTGCCTAAGCAGGTGCTTTAGTCTGCTGAGCTACTATACCAGCCCCAGGCTAACAAAATAATTTTTCAGGAGCAAATATGATCTGAAATGATTTCCACTCTCTTCCCTACCATTACTCATACTACATGTGAGCTGACAAAGGCTGCTCTCACAGATGTGTTTCTCATTATCAATCTGTGGTATTTTTATGATGGTAAACATTTTTTAACATAAAGAGGAGTATCAAAGTTCCATTATATATTAATTCTGCTTTATAGTAGTAAATCAACAAAAATATTAACACCCCTACTTCCAACATACATGCACCAAAAAAAAAAAAAGAGCCTTAAATATGTAATATTTACCGTGGAAAACAATATATATTTCAAAATACTGAAAACAATTTTGGTGATTTGTAATGTTCAATATCATTTTATAAATCATAATTTTAGCATACAAAATTCCCTCTGAAGCCCAACTTTTCAAAATTTTAACAAGAAATATGTTTTACTTTATTCTCTAGCCTTAGCTCCAAGTCAGTTTCACAAATTCCAAAAATCCTATCTACAAAAAGTAAAATTCTCACATTTGATATACTTGCTTTAACCTTGTAATTGTTTTTTACCTATGGGAGATTTTTAAATGCAAAACTAAAAATAAGGTCAATTAATACAAGAAAACACTGCACCTTCCTACAGTAATTTGGATATACTGACTTTAAGTGTTCATTAGAAACAGAGTAGGTAACTATTTAAACAGAAAATGGTTAAAATCCTCTCTAGGAAGTAATCAGTAAATAAGAACAGGACAGTTACACAACCACTTACAATGAACAACTTCAACTTACCCTGAGATTTTGGTAGCCATATCCAATAAAATACTTCTCCATTCTAACTGTTCAAACCTCCAAATCCGTGCTGTTCCATCTCTGCTACCACTTAGGAACCTTAAAAGATTCAGAAAAAGTTCATCTACTCACATACCTGTTATCAAGTTCTACAATTAAATTTTTTTTAAATTCATTTATTTATTACAGTGTCTCGCTACACATCACGGATTCTTTTTTTGCGGGAGGGGGGGGCAGCTCAGCCCACCCTGGGGGGAGAGGCTGGCATGGCATGTGGTGCTGGGGATCAAACCGCGGTCCCTGAGAGGCGCTTTAGACCGCTGAGCTATCTTGCCAGCCCTACAATTAAAATTAACAAACAAGAATAACTTTAACGTAGCTGATGACAGCCAAATCTATAGGTGTTATGGTTATTTAGGGCTTATCTGTTTTACTATGGAAGGAATTTGCTTTGTTATAGTTTACCTGGTGCTACAAAATGCAAGCAGCAGATTTTAATAATGACTTTTGAGTTTTGAAAAGACTATAAAGATATGAAGAGAGAAACAGGAAAACTAAAGGTACGTGAGAAATTAATGAGAGCAAAAATTCATTTGAAGCATCTTAATTTTAAGCTCTAATTTCATATTAGACAATGTGTAAAAATAAACGAAAACAAGCATAAAAACTATAGCTTAGGAAAGGCATCTTATATTAGGTACCAGAAAGGATATAATTTAGATATAATTTAGGTAATAATTTCATCACAGAATATATCACAGTGATGGATTAGATTTTTAAAAGACTTAAACAGAAAGAATTTCTTCTTTTTTTTTTTTTGTCTTTTTGAGACAGGCTTTACTATGCAGTTTAGCCTGGCACTGAACATACTTTGCAGACCACAATGGCCTGGAACTCTTATCAATGCTCTCCAAAAAAATGGAATTTTATCATTCTTACACCTAATTTTTTCAGAAAATTGAACATCTAGCCAAAGAAAAAGCCAGGTGTGGTGGCACATACCTATAATCCCAGCACTAAATAGACTGAGACAGGAGGACTGCAGTGAGTCTCAGGCTAGCCTACCCTATTGAGTGCCAGGCCAGGCTGAATTGCACAGCAAAACTCAATCTCAAAAAGACAAAAAAAAAAAAAAAAAAAAGCTAACAAAGAAGAGCTTTTGTTCTTAGAAACTAATCACTCTTAAGATCTTATTGAGAGTGATCGCAATTATAACTTTTTATTTTGTCATGCTAATTCTGTTTGTAAAATTGGCTATACTATTTGTGTGGCATTATTTGGCAACTGAAAAAATTATTATTATTATGTCTGTCACAAGATTGTTAAAAGAAGTATGCAAATAAATTTATGGCTAAGTAATATATTTGACAGGTTGGGACTGTAGTGTCTATTAGTGCTACTCTAGTGCTAAAGTCTAGTGAGACTTTGTGATAATATTTTTAAATATTTTCTATCTTGACAGTTATCTTCTTATGGGAAATAAAAATAATAATTACTTTAAAAAAGATCTTAAGTGTAACAGGTTTCCCTCTAAGCTAGACATTTTATATTCAAGTAATGTATTTACCAATAAATATCTGCAAAATAAAAAGTCCTAATACCACAGTTAATAATAATAATATACTAAACATACATTTCAAAACTGCTAAGAAAAGATTCTAAATGATCCACTAGAAAAAAAGTAAGAATGTGAGATCTTGGTTGATTTTGAGTGAATCATTCCACAATGTAAACTATAAATATCAAAGCATTATACTGTAATTATTTGTCAATCAAAAATACTAAGTAAAAGAAAAATATACAATATGGTATCTTCACTATACAGCAATATATATATATATATATATATATATATATATATATATATATATATATATATATGCCAAAAAACATATATAAAAACACACATACTTAAATACATACATATACTTTACTTACCGGTCACCACTGTTACAAAACTGGATACTATCTACTTTATCCTAAAGGGGGAGAAAACAAACACCAAAAAAGAAAGATTATCCACATAGTTTATAAATTTCTATTTCAGTGATAGCAGCACATCTGGTTTAACAAGAAATTTACCCTTGTGTTGCTTACCCTAGTCATTTAATGCGCACAGTAATATGAAGTACAAGGACTCTAAAGAATCTAACAGAACATCACTCTCCTTTCAAAGCTAAGTGCATCCAGGAGAAAAGCCTTACATATAAAATCATACCTGTGTTTGTATTATGTCTGTTTAAAACAATTTTTATGGCTATGCAAAGGAACATGGGGAAAGTGATCGAAATATAAAAACTTTAAAGCACCTGAAAACAAGTCATTGGGCCAGGGAGATGGCTCAGTGGAATAAGCACTTCACTGGCAAGTGCAAGGGCCTGAGTTCAATGCCTGGTTCCACCAAACAAAAACAAAAAACAAATCACTTCCCTTTCACTGAAAACAAGTCATTTAACTTTCAGTATTTACATACAAAAAGAAATTTATGCTATTGCAGGCTCACGAAAGAGCAGCCTTTTGTGAGCTTAATTAAGACATCAGGTGAGCTGGTCGTGGTGGTGCAAGCCTGTAATCCCAGCACTTGGGAGGACTGTTGTGAATTCAAGACCAGCCTGAGCTACAAAGTGAGCTTAAGGCCAGCCTGAACTGCACAGTGAGACCCTGTCTCAAAAAGACCAAAAAAAAAAAAAAAAAAAAAAAAAGACAGCAGGTGTACTGGAAATCAACCCATCCAGATCAGGAACCATACCAAGACTTAGTGCTTAGAGCTAAAATTACCACTGTGAACTATTACTACTTCCAAGCTGCTAACCTGAATTATAAACAAAACTTTGCTCATTTATATATAATTCCTAATTCTAAATCAGAATTTTTAAAAACCACTTGTACCTGAACATTTTTAATTTTACATATATATAAAAATGTAGAACTTGGAAGGAGTTAAGTGAAAGAGTACTTCCCCAGAACGTGTAGGGCCCTAAGCTAGATCCTCAGTATCTCAAAAAAAAAAAAAACCAAAAATCTCTAGATTTCTTAATGTAACTCAACAAAAACATAAGATCACAATGACTCACTACACATATGCAGCTATGATTTAGTATTTTTAAATCTAACAAAATAATTGAATCAAAAAGCCTTTAAAAGAGCTAGGCCTGATGGCAACACACCTGTAATCCCAGCATTTGGAAGGATGAGGCAGGAAGATCATTACAAGTTCAAGACCAGCCTGAAGTCTACAAAGTCAGCTCAAGGCCAGCCTGAACTGCATAGCGAAACCATGTCTCAAAAAGACAAAAAATAAAAATAAAAAAATAAAATTTGTTAAACAGAGAAAAAGCTAAAAATGAAAAAAAAAAAATCAGAATGAAAATTCCTTTAAGCAATAATATCATAAATCTATATAAAATTTTAAAATACAAATGCTTACTGTGTGGCTTTCAAGTTCTGCAATTTTTTCAGGTGCTTCAAAACCCAAGAAATACATCCTGATTACATGATCAGTACTCCCTGTAGCTAAAAACATACCACCTGAAATAAAAAAAGTTAAAGTTTAAACATCTTGGTTTTCTGAACAAATCAAACTTCTACATTAAAATATTAAAAAAAAAAGAAAAACAAGATCACTCATTCTAAAATTAATCAATAGATTCACTTTCTAACTCACCATTTGAAGAGCTTGGGGTGGGAGAGATGGCTCAGTAGAATAAGCACTTGCCTGGCAAGTGCAAGGGTCTGAGTTCAATCCCCAGTTCCGCCAAAGAAAAGAGCTTATAAAACTGTACTTCAGCCTCAATTAAAGTTAATTCAACTTGGAAATGTTCACAGTCTCACTCAGCTTAACTAAGGACAGCAAGGTAATGACAAACGAGTACCAGCACTCTAAAAATAATGGAACAAAGAGTCTGCTTTCTAACCTACTTTACACACCTAATCCTCGCTTGGGAAGAGTTCACTTGTTGAAGTTCCTAGACTTTATGAGAAAGAACTCTTTGATCTATTAAAAGAGGAAAGAAGAGTGGGTGGCAGGTTACCTCCCAAACTCCATACAGTCTATGAAAATTAAAGACTGACCCAAGGCCCTGGGTTCAATCTCCAGCACCAAGAAGAAAAAAAAAAAAATTGGAAATGATTTAAACTAAATAAACATGTGGAAAACAAACAAACAAACAGAATCCTTATAAAGATTCTTAGCAGCAGCTTAGTCATTTATGAAAACAGTAAAACAATTTTTAAGATTACCAAAGAAATTCTTACCAACACTAAAAGAAGAACAAAGCATTTGAACGCCTGGCCTAGGCTTTTCAGTAAACTTCAGGGGACGTGGACTTTAAAAGAAGAAGATACTGCTTTAAAATACATTAGCTTAACACATTAACACATTTGAAATATTTTTTTTCTTTTTGAGACAAGGTTTCACTAAGCTGTTCAGGCTGGCCTTGAACTCACTTTGTAGTCCAAGCTGGTCTCAAACTTACAACTATTCTCCTGCCTCAGCCTCCCAAGTACTGGAATTATAGGTGTGTTCCACCATGCCAGTTAGTTTTAACTGGGCACATTTAAATACAATACTATTCCTTTAGTACCTAACCTTATGCCAAATGTTCTCACCTATCAGAATGACCACCAGAAAAAAAATTAGGTAGATTCTAAAGACCATTACTGCATAGTGAAAGAACATAGCCCACTAACCCCATTTTTTCTAAGCATGGTGACTAAAGCTCAGTCTACCACAGGGTTTACAACCACCAGAGCATAGCCCAGTAGTACAGGGGCAGGCATCGAGCTGTCTTTCTTCCAGTAGCCACATTTTTAAAAAGTACAAAGAAGCCAGATATGGGTGGCAATGCCCATAGGCCCAGTCACATGGGATACATAAAGGCCAGGGAGAAAGGTGCCTTGAGCAGGAGTCAAGAGGCCAGCCTGGGCAAACAGGTAACCCCATCTCAAAAAATAAAGTTAGTTTTTCATTTTGCCCGACATATCCAAAATATTATTATCAACAAGTAATCAATCAGAACACAATTTTAATGAAATACTCTACAGATTCTTTCATATTTTATATTTCAATCCTTCAGTATGTATTTAACACATAAAATACATCTGTGTGAACACTTAATTTTCATCAAAAATATTTGATCTGTACTTAAGATTTTCCAAAATTTATTATTTCAAAACCTCAGACTCAAGTTGTCTGAAACATACTTAGAAATTTTCTAATAGCCAAGGTTTTAAAGCTGAATTAACAGAGCCCCAGGGAGAAAGCTCAGTAGAATAAATGCTTTCCTGGCAAGCGCAGGGTCCTGAGTATAATCCCTGGTACCACAAAAAAAAAAAAGCTGAATTAACAGTTCAACTCCTGGACTATACAAGCCACATTTGAAGTTGCACTAGTGACAGTTGGCTGTGAACTACAGCACTGGACATGACAGTTCCGTAATCCAGCTCTGTGACTCCCCAGTGTTCCTGCCATGACTTCTGGATACATACCTGATTGCACATTTCTAATACTTAAAAAAATGACTCACACACTATTTTACTCTGTTTAAACAACAACAAAAACAAAAATGTACTTGCTTAGAAAAGCTATGTGTCTCTTACACATTCAACTCATGGTTCACCATAAGTGGTACTAATGCAAGGATGTGGCAAAAATAGTCAATGCTACACATATAATTAATTCAAAAGTAAAAAGGCAACCACAATACATAATCTGTCTATAGTCACATTTCATTTCATAAGATTAAATCGTAACTGCATCAAAAAAGAAACTTGTTACCTACTGTCTCTTACCTGAATTTCAGAGACTGTAAATCCCACTGCCAAAAGCACACTGTCCCATCAGCACCCGTGGAAACCATGTATCTCTGAGAGCCTTTGGCCATGGGGCTAAACTAAAAAGCAGTGATACATATATATTAGTTTCTAGAGATCATCCTTAACAGTATTCCAAAATTAACTTCAACTGAAACTCTAAAGACATTAAACATAAGAAATTAAGAATACAGGTGACATAACAGTGAAAAATCTATCAGGGCATAGTGGCACACGCCAGTAATCACAGCACTGAGGAGGCTGAGTCAGGAGGATAGCCTCAAGTTTCCAAGCCAGCCTGGGTCACACAGTGAGCTCATGGCCAGCCTGGATTATACAGCAAGATCCAAGTGAAAAATACATCGTACATTATTTTATACATAATCTGATCTCAATAAAAGATGACTTTTAATACTGATAAACAAGAATTACCAAGAAAACTTTTGCACAGTAAAGATCCAGTCCCTTGATATTAAAGCAATCACAGAGATTCAGAAATTATCAGGTATAAGAAGTAACTTGACAGAACAGAATGGCCAGCAGAAAAATTATGAAACTCAAAATCCATCCTGATACAGAAAGGTCTCATCTCCAATCTGGCAGGGAAACAATGGTTCATCATAAATGGTGTTAACACAAGGGTATATGACAATCTGAAGAAAAATAAATGCTAGATCCAAATTTCAGACTATGCCAGCAAGGTACATTCCTAATACATCAGTAACTTAAAAGTAAAATTATGAAAGGATTATTTAAAAAACACAGATTATATTCCAATTCAAAAACAGGGCTAACACTGCTTCTTTATTAAGATACCCTATGTACTACCAAAGCCAGAGAAAGAAACACCATTTTGTTCCAAAGACATTCAGAGAGGCTTAGGAGAAAAATACAAGGAAAACAAGGAACACAATTGGTCACAGGCTCAAAAGTGAGTGGGAACATGGGATGGGACAGAAGTGAGAAGATGTACACAGGTGATATGTTTTCACCACTGGAAGTCAGAAAATGGATTAAATGGGGGAGATAATCTGGGCTTAACAGAAAGGGGTAATTAAGCAGTGGAAAAAAAAATTCTGTTTGGTCAGAATACAATACTGACTGAAAAGAAATAGAATGATACAGTAAAAAGCCAAAAAAGCAACACAATTAATTTAATTAACAATCTAATCTAATAATAATCTAAGAAGCAAAAATTTAGGACAACTCCTCCCTCCCCACCCAAAATGTGGACAGGTGAGAAATAACAAAAACTTGATGATATAGGAGACAAGATAAGGAAACTGAGCATAACTGCACACATGCCTATAATCTCAGCACTTGGAAAGCTGAAGGAGACAGATCTTAAATCAAGTTCAGCCTGAGCAACACAGCAACAACTTATTTATTAAAAAACATAAACAAAAAAAAGGAGTCTAGAAAATAAAGACTAGCTGTAATCCCAGCACTCAGGAAAACTGAAGCAAGAGGATCACCAAGAGTTTGAAGCAAGAGGATCACCAAGAGTTTGAAGCCAGCTACATAGTGAGTTCAAGGTCAGTCTAAAATATACAGTGAAACTGTCTGAAAAGTCAAGAGAGAGGAAGGGAGGGAAAGAGGAAGGAAAAGGGAGATGGAGGAAGAGAGAGAGAGAAGAGAGGGTAAGTAGCCTAGAGAGGGGATAAGCTTGTTTAATGCAGAAGAGAATTTTTTAAGGGAAATTAATGGTGATATATCTTACTGTAAAAATTTTAATCTGAACATTCACTGTATGCTTTCAGCAATGACACATTTTCCCATCACTTTTCATTCCTGTATGTTTGAAACTGTGAATGTTCCTGTTTCACTGAGTTTATCACTCATTACTTACAGTGTATAGGAAAGCTCTGACTTCAGGGCAGTGATTGCCTAACTTAATGTTTTACTAAGCTCTCTGAGATTCTAACAAATTTTACCAGGATTCAGTAGCAAACTATAAAACTAGAAGTTTACTTTTGTTCCCCCAGAATTGGGGAATCCACCCCTTAAGTATGCACTCTAGCCTGGGGCACACCCCCAAGGCCCAAATCCTGAATCTGAGTTCTAAGATGTTTTGTGTACATTAGGCAGACAGGCTTAATTACTGAATCCATCCTACCCAGCTCTTAAACAGTAACATTTCTCTTAGCCATTATCCCTACCATAGAGCCTTGTTTTAGTTTTCACAACCAAGGCCATTTTCCAATGACTGTAATACACACTTCTGGACATTAAAAACTGGAGTTTCAACTTTCTAAAATAAGTAAATTTTACATAAAAACAGTAGTGTCGTAGCTTGTATCTAGATACCACCCCCAAGCCTTGCATGCTCATGAGTGGGATTTTGGAAATAACTGGGTCACATGTGTGTGTGATACTGGATTAGCACACTGACTGACTTATTAAGTAGGATGCTGTGAAGTGAAGCCTGGTGGGAAGAGGTGAGTCACTGTGGGCATGGCCTAGTAGTAGTGGGGGGGGGTGTTTGTGTATATTCACTCCTCCTGCCTTGATCCCTTTGTTTCACCCTCCTGGCTCATAGTTTGGGTTTTTTTTTTTTTTTTTTGTCTTTTTGAGACAGGGTCTCATTATGCAGTTCAGGCTGGCCTTAAGCTTTAAGCTCACTTTGTAGCTCAGGATGGTCTCAAACTCACAACAATCCTCCTGCCTCAGCCTCCCCAGTGCTGGGATTACAGGCATGTGCCACCACGCCCGGCTTATTTCACCCTCCTGAACCATGAGCTCCTCCTCCCCAGCTTCAGTGCCAGCCAACTATGGACTAAATCCTCCATAAACTAAGTAAAATAAACCTCTCCTTTAACTTGGGTGTCAACGTTTTTCTCCGAGCAATGAGAAAGTAACCAGCACAAGCAGTAAGAACAATAATCTCTCCAAAGAAAGTCAAAGTAATTTTCCTGAAACTTACACATTATGAATGACTACCACATATGTACCGCATGGCAAAGATTTTTTTTCTCCTCTATTTAGTACAGGGAAAAACAAAGTAATCAGGATGCTGTGGTTCAATCCCCAGATCCTCAAGCCATACCAGACCTGCCCTAAAGGCATCCTGAGCTGGGGGGTGGGGGGGGTGGGCGGGACACACACTTCTGTATTTAGTACAGGGTCTACAGGGCCTCACTACACACAGATCAGACTTGTGATCCTCCTGTTTTCAGCCTCTCAAGAGGTGGGATTACAGACACATGCCACCAGTCTCAGCACACTCTGGGCAGGGGCCAGCACAGCATGCCAGGGATCAAAGAACCCTGGCCCCTGCGTCTGCCTAGGCAGACACTTTAATCTGCAGAGCTATTGGCCAGCCCACCAAAGATCTTAATAATTCTACTTCTGAAAAACTGTTCAGGAAGGCTTGAGAGATAGCTCAGTGAAGTAAGTGCTTGCCTGGCAAGCACAAGGTCCTGAGTTCAATCCCTGGTACGCAAAAAAAAAAAAAAAAAAAAGGAAGAATAAGTGCCTGTCAGGCAAGCACAGGGTCCTGAGTTCAATCCCTGGTACCACAAAAGAAAAAGAAAGAAAAAATTGTTCAGGAGCAAAACAGGGAGTCTTGAATGTCTATTGATCCTGTTTTGCTGCTGAAGAATGCACTATACAATGGCAGGTAACTGTTCTCTTCACTATTAAAATGTCAATCTACCCACATGCTTAGGTATACATTCTAGACAGAGCTAACAGCCCATGCTGGGGAATAGTGGTGTGGTAAACTTCACTCACATAAAATCCACTGTATTTACTCTGGGAAACTGGGACAGGAGACCCAGCCTGGGTAACTAAGTGAAACCCAGTCTCAAAATTAAAGAGCTGGGTGTAATGTAGCACAGTGCAAGGCCATTAGATTCAACTGCCAGCACCAGGGAAAAAGTTAGCAATTTAGAAGTATTTAGCAATATTACAATGCTGTTCAACCATCACCACAACCTAAGATTACAATTTACTTAGGAAACCACAGCTATCCACTTCAGCTGTGGTGATGGTTGAACAGCATTGCATCTTGCTCAGGCTAGCCTCCCATTATCCCCCTCCCTCCGCTCCCCCTAATAAGCTGATACTAGAAACACACACCACTGTACCCAGACTATCAGCGCCTTTTTAGTACATGCATCAAGCATTCTAAATTTCCCTTTCAGTACAATTTTATCTACGAATTAAAAATATGCTGCTATGTAACAGCTTACCCCAAATTGAGCTACCTAACACAACAGTATGAGTTATCTTATAGTTTCTACAGATCAAGAAGAGCAGGGCTGGTCTGCTTAGGCAAGCTTAGGAACTGAGGTTCAATCCTCAGCACCACACGCCACATACTGCACCAGCCCCACCCCCAGGGCAGGCTGAGCTTGCCAAGTTTCAGCAGGCAGGGTGATGCAAGCCTATAATCCCAACACTGGGAGACTGAAAGCAGGAGGATCAACTGAAGTTCTAGCTGCGTAGTGAGACCCTGCAACAATCAAATACATTAAAAGAAGAACAAAAAAAAAGTGCCTGCCATTGAAAAAAAAAGAATCAAGAGCAGTTTATCTAAGGGCTGGTGATGTAGCTCAGCAGACTAGGCAATTACTTAGGTAAGTGCCGGGGACAAGGTTCAATCCCTGGGACTATAAACCATGCCAGGGCCAGCCCTGTCCCAGGGCACACTGAGCCAGTGATAAAAGTCCAGGCATGGTGGCACATGCCTGTAACCCCAGCACTAGGGAAGCAGAAATCAGGAGGATCACTGTAAATCCAAGCTGCATAGTTAGACCCTGCACACACACAAAAAAAGAGCAGCTTATCTAAGCCCTGGCTTGGGGTCTCACAAGGCTGCAGTCAAAGCATACACTACGGCAACAGTATACAAGGTCTTAACTAGGGATGGAAGACTCATTTCCAACACAGCTTACTCATATGGCTGAGCAGACCTCAGTCACTGCTGTAAAGACTACTCAAACAGCCATCTGCTTGCCCCTTCAACCTGATGGCTGACTTCCCTTCAAGATGAGTGGTTTGAAAGAAGTAGCCATGTCTTGAGTACCTAGCACCAGAAGTATGTCATCATTTACCCAATACCTTTTCGGTTATAAAAACTGATCTTACTCAAGAAAAGAACTACAGAGAGAAGACAAGAAGATAAGAATCACTGGGTACCATACTTATCATGGCTGGCTCCAGAACAGCACAACTTGGGATATTTTCTTAATCAGTGCAAAATAATTTTAAATATCTATGACTTGTCCTTTGAGTCTGATTTAGAAGTTTATTAATTTATAAAACTGAAGGCTATCCTGTTTATAATTTCTGACTTCATTACACTGGTCATTGAAGAATACACTTAGAATTATTTCAATTCTTTTGTGACTTGCTTAGATGCTTAGCATATAGATAGTATATATATTTGAAATTCCACTTATGACCAAAAGATCATACTCAGGCACAGGGTCCTGAGTTCAATCTCCCAGCAAGCGCAGGGTCCTGAGTTCAATCTCCAGTACCACAAAAAATAAAATCAAGTGTAACAGCTGCAAGGATGGCTCAGTAGAATAAGCATTTCCCTGGCAAGCACAAGGGTCTGAGTTCAATCCCCAGTTCCGCCAAAAAAAAAAAAAAAAAAAAAA